>CM053033.1:177619960-177830699 GCA_028564925.1 Lithobates sylvaticus
TCATTTACATGCTAGTTTTCTCCAGCCCCTGTTCCAGCAATGCAGAGAATCTTGCCAGTATGATGGGGTCTCCAGAATTTTTAGGCTGTGGAGGCTGAGAGGGTAAAGAGTAAAGTTTAGGACTTGCTATGAGCATGCTCTGACTGGTGATAGATAGAGCTATGGGAGAATTTAAGGATGAACCTGTGGTTTGAGGGGACTATGCGCAAGGAATCAACCTCATAGTGTGCGTAGGAAGGGAGGTATGCTCACCCAGGTCAGCAGTGGAGTTTCCTGAAAGGCAGCAGCATGGTCTTTCTCATGGGGCTGACTGGAAACATTGAGCGGAGCTGCAGCTGCCATATTGTCCTCTGCTGTGTCCGGAGATTGAGCCTTGGGGATCATGTCCGGTCCCTGGCTTCTATTTTTTGTAACTCTGCAGTGGAACACACGCTGGCCCATGAGCGTGAGCTGGGCGGCGGCAGTTCCCTTCAAATTTGAATGCAGGCAATCCTCAGTGTCGGGTTAGGCAGCTACACATGAAAGCAGGCATTTTTTTGGTTTTGTCCAGTTTTTTTAATAAACGGTATCACACTATTGGTTCCACTTTCTCTCATTTCAATGTGATTTTATGGTGAGGAGGATACTTTCTGGCTCAACTTTAGAGAAAAATGAAACCGGATCCATGTCTCAACTACCTAAGCCCTTTTTGACCCTCTTTTTAGCAAAAGGGGTCATGGTCTTCTGGTGAGTAGGACATCCTACTGAGCATGTCAGGGTGTTTTCGATGTGTGTTAAGCTGGTGATGGTCTCCCACATCATACTATATTGAAGACTATATGAACTGTTCCAGGGGACATTTTTTATCATTTTGGTAATGTTTTGCACTCTAAATTAAGCACTTTGCACTTTATGAATTATGCCACAGTATTATTTATCTATGCTCTAATTATTGCATTTTATGTCACCTCATGTGTATTATACTTAGTTGATAGGTTATTATTTTATTTTTTTTGTGCCCCCTTACACATTTTTTTCTCAATGATCCTTGGGAGCCTGGCTGGAGCAGCTTTCTGCTTCCCCTTTGCCATAACATGGGGCAATGGTGAGGGTTGACAGATCCCAGAGCCCCGTAATGTGGCCAAGTTCAACAGCATTCGGCTGATACGTGTCTGAGCAGGAAGATCAAGCATCTTCTATTCATTGCTGCATGCGCTCCAGGTACGAGTTTGTTTTTACTTTACACCGCAATCTTTTAAACAAAAGTGATAATGGCAGCTGTAAAGCCGCCCAATCACTTTTACTCTTTGGCGCATCCTCCACGTGTGCTGTGCACACAGGCTCCAAGAGGTGTGGGACCCACTGTGCCCTCACACATTGCACAACAAATGCAGTGAAACATTTCTCCATTCCCCCTTCTGTCTCTTTACTGCAGCTGTGCTTGTGGGAGGCAGGCACAGCAGAAGTACAAGAGTCAGGAGTAAGTGACGCAGAGTTCTGAGGTCAGTAGTAAAGTCTCAGACTTCAGGGGTCAATAGTGACTCAGAGGACAGGGGTCAGTAGTAAGTGACGCACAGTTCAGTGGTCAGTAAGAACTCAAAGGTTAGTATAAAGTGACAGAGTTCAGGGGTCAGTAGTAAGTGATGCAGAAATCAGCAGTCAGTAGTAAATGGCACAGAGTTCAGGGGTCAGTAGTGACACAGAGTTCAGCAATAACTCAAAGGTCAGTAGTGACACAGAGTTCAGGGGCCAGTAGTGACACAGAGTTTAGGGGTCAGTAGTGATGCCGAAATCGGGGGTCAGTAGTAAGTGGCACAGAGTTCAGGGGTCAGTAGTGACACAGAGTTCAGCAATAACTCAAAGATCAGTAGTGACAGAGTTCAGGGGTCAAAAGTAAGGGACACAGAGTTCTGAGGTCAGTAGTAAAGATGCAGACTTCAGGGGTCAATAGTGACTCAAAGGACAGGGGTCAGTAGTAAGTGACACAGAGTTCAGTAATAACTCAAAGGTCAGTAGTGACACAGAGTTCAGGGGCCAGTAGTGACACAGAGTTTAGGGGTCAGTAGTGATGCCAAAATCAGGGGACAGTAGTAAGTGGCACAGAGTTCAGGGGTCAGTAGTGATGCAGAAATCAAGGGTCAGTATTAAGTGGAAGAGAGTTAAGGGGTCAGTAGTAAGTGATGCAGAAATCAGGGGTCAGTAGTAAGTGGCGCAGAGTTCAGAGATCAGTAATTAACGCAGGCGTGAGTACTAAGTTACCTACTACTAACCACTGAATAGGTGCCCCAACATCTAATGTTGGGCCCTGGCCCCTCCACAGCTACTATGGTGTACATTCCCTAGTCAACGCGGTCTCATTCTATACTATGTAAGGCAACTCCGACTCTGTGTAACCACATCTCTGTAAGCCACGTCCAGTATTCAGCACAATTAGAAACATGCCTATTTTTCCACAATGTCAAATTTTATCATTTGCAGCCCAAGGGGCCTAACCTATAGCCTTACACACTGTTTTCAGTAAACACCTTTTACTGTGAAAGCAGAGCCGACTCAGTTCTGCTCACTGATTGTATATCAAATCAAAGGTAGCCCTCGGAGCTGAAGCAGAGAAAGGTGAAAAACTTTTCTGAAATGCACTCCTTTGATGCTCAGCGGTAGGCAGGGTGTGGATTGTTAACACTGGGCTGTGGTTTTTCACTCAACCCTGCCTGGGCCTAGGAGGACCCTGTTCTGTTCCACTTGTAGTCGCAGGCTATGGCAGAAAGGTGAATCAGCAGAGACAACGGGAACTTGATCACTTTATTATGTCTATTCTTCCCTGAGCATTTGCAGTGCATTACCATTCTTCTTAGCTCTAGTTAATCATTTACTACACTATGTTGCTTTGCGCTGCTCTCTATTTGTCTTGATGGTTTTTTACCAAAGTTCCCGCTCCCTTCTCAGTGTGCTGGCTTAGTGCTATGTTGTCTGTATGCTCCTGGGACTACCTTAGCTACATTCATATTTTATGTACCGTATATATTGTGCCTCTTTTTTGTTACTTTGTGGATATCTATGTACACTGTTACTGGAGAAGAGACATGGATTGCCTTTTCCCTGATGGTTTGTGCAGGGATGCTTTATTGGAATTAATTTTTATCTATTGTCTCCATACATTTACTGAGCAATGCTTTCTCCTAACTTACTATTTTGTGTTAAATGAGTGTTGCATATTATGATTAATTTTGTCCAGTGTTCATTATTTATGGTTAACTAATTGATGAGCTGCAAAGGTTAATATGTTGCCTATTAACAATTATAGGTAGTGTCATTTTTCACAGGCGCATACAGTTTTGAGCCTTGACATATTTGGCATTTGTGTAGTCAAAGCATTTTTATCTTTTATATTTAACAGAAAACCTAAAGACTATATTGTTTTGTGTGTATTTTCTACATGAATGTTAACATTCACATCTAGCAATTTTCAAATGTCCATTTTTTTGTGCGTTTATCACAAGACATGAATAAGGCAGCCCATTGATTTCAGTGGGCTGCCCCACACACATCAAAGTAGTCTGTTGAGCATTTCGGTCTGTGCATTTCGTTTTATTTTTTACTGCATGTTTTGCGACAATAGCACGGCACAATGCACATTTGCTTTCTGCGCTCGGGGTGCCATTAACAATTATTGGCACTGCACGCACGACATGCATTTCTGAAATGTGCAAATGTGAATGGAGCCTTAGGATAAATAGGTGCACAAATATCAGCAACTTAAAAGAAAAAAAAAAGAAAATCACAATTGCCATCTTTTTATCCTACAATTCCTTCAAGTTTCCAAAACAATAATAATAACGTACAGTACTTGGTGATTTTTCCATACATTTTCATGTAAAAACTTAAATTTTAGCATGTATGTGAAAATTGGTCTGGTGGAGAAAGAGTGTGTACGTAAAAATCAAAATATATTTGTGTGCGTTTG
Organism: Lithobates sylvaticus; assembly: GCA_028564925.1. Lineage (NCBI taxonomy): Eukaryota > Metazoa > Chordata > Amphibia > Anura > Ranidae > Lithobates > Lithobates sylvaticus. The sequence continues at coordinate 177,623,901 of CM053033.1, forward strand.
TATCTGTGTACAGTGCCTTAAAAAGTATTCATACCCCCTGAAATCTTCCACATTTGTCATGTTACAACCAAAAACGTAAATTTATTTTATTGGGTTTTTATTTGATAGTCCAACACAAAGTGGCACATAATTGTGAAGTGGAAGGAAAATGATAAAATGGTTTTCAACATATTTTACAAATAAATATCTGAAAAGTGTGGCGTGCATTTGTATTCAGCCCCCTTTAGGCCCCTTTCACACTGGGGCGGTTTGCAATCGCTATTGCGCTAAGAATAGAGCCTGCAAACCGACCCGAAACAGCTGTTGCTGTTCCTTCAGTGTGAAAGCCCGAGGGCTTTCACACTGAAGCGGTGCGCTTGCAGGACGCTCAAAAATGTCCTGCAAGCCGCATCTTTGGCTCGCTATAGGAGCGGTATATTTTTTTTTTTAACAACCAGGTTGGTTTTTTATTATAGTGAAAAAAGGAATGATACAAGTAAAATACAACAATAGGAGCGGTATATTTACCGCTCCTATAGCGCCCGGTCCCATTGAAAACAATGGGGGAGCGCGCGAACCCGCCCGCAAAACGCCGCTATAGCGGCGGTTTGCGGGCGGTATTGACCCTTTTTCGGCCGCTCGCGGGGGGTAAAAACACCCCGCGAGCGGCCGCAATGCGCCGCTAAAACGCCGGTAAAGCGGCGCTAAATATAGCGCCGCTTTACCGCCAGCGCCCCCACCGCTGCAGTGTGAAACCAGCCTTACTCTGATACCCCTAACTAAAATTTAGTGGAACCAATTGCCTTCAGAAGTCACCCAATTAGTAAATAGAGTTCACCTGTGTATTATTTAATCTCAGTATAAATACAGCTGTTCTGTGAAGCCCTTGGAGGTTTGTTAGAGAACCTTAGTGAACAAACAACATGATGAAGGCCAAGGAACACACTTGACAGGTCAGGGATAAAGTTGTGGAGAAGTTTAAAGTGGTTGTAAAGGCAGGTTTTTTATCTCATTGCATTCTATGCATTAAGATAAAAAACCTTCTGTATGTAGCAGCCCCCCTAATAATTACACAAGCCCCATTTCCACAAGTGCCTTGACCGTCCGGGCCTCTCCCTCCTGATTAGCTGAGAAACAGCAATGGTGCCATTGGCTCCAGCTACTGTTAATCAAAGTCAGTTAGCCAATCAGGAAAGATAGGGAGCAGGGTTAAACCGCGGCTCCATGTCTGAATGGACATACGGAGCTGTGGCTCGGCTTGGGTGCCCCCCATAGCAAGCTGCTTGCTGTAGGGGCACTCAACAGGAGGGAGGGGGGATCTAGGGTGCTCTGTGAAAAAACATTTCACATAGCAGGTAAATATTGCATGTTTTTCTTTTTTCTCTAGAAATAACAAAATTTAGTATTACTTTAACCCATTGTCGACCGGCTCACGCCGATATACGTCGGCAGAATGTCACTCCTGTGCAAACTGATGTACCCGTATGTCAGTCCGCAAAAGCAGGATAGGGGTGCCCACGGACTCGATGTCTGCCGGCGGCCCGTGATCACGCCGAGGAGTGGCAGAATGGGGAACTGCCTATGTAAACAAGGCATTTCCCTGTACTGCCTAGGAACTTCTGTTCACTGTCATCAGGAACATCGATCTCTGTCATGTCAATGGTAGCCCATCCCCCCTACAGTTAGAACACGCTGAGGGACTACACTTAACCCCTTGTATGCCTGAAGGAGCATGCATGCTCCTAACGTGCGCTCTACCCCGCTCTCTCTCCAACCGGAAGTGACGTACACTGCTGTCTGTGAGTGTCTGGAAGCGCTGGCACCCACTGGCGTCCCTGGACCATCAGCTGCCTCTTCACCAGTGAGAAGATCGTCTTCCCCATGAGCGGATGAACCACATTATTAATCCCACATGCGCTGACATCTCATACATCTTGTTAGTTACCAATTGTCTTTTTTGGAATAAAATAATAAGTAATGTTGCACTTAGATGGCGCTGCTCTCCTTCTGTCTTTGCCTTTCACAGAGTTACTTCTAGCCTGTCACAAGCTGGCAGCCATCCACAGTCAGCTTATCAAAAAAACACTTCAACTGTCCTTGTGCCACAAATGTACCCCTCCACATGAACTCGATGTGAAAGAGTTCTAATTACCCACTCTCTCTTTATTCAGCTGATCGAGATACATATCGGCCTAAACTAAGGAAGAAATTTGTTTTTTATATATTTTTTGGGGATATTTATTTTAGCAGAAAGTAAGAAAAAATATTACATTTTTTCAAAATTGTCAGTCTTTTTTTAGTTTATAGAGCAAAAAATAAAAAAACGCAGAGGTGATCAAATACCACCAAAAGAAAGCTATATTTGTGGGAAGAAAAAGAGGGTAAAATCTTCAGGGACTGAAGTGGTTAAAGTTGGGTTAGGTTATAAAAAATGATCACAAGCTTTGAACATCTCATGGAGCACTGTTCAATCCAGCAATCCGAAAATGGAAAGAGTATGGCACAACTGCAAACCTACCAGGACATGGCCGTCCACCTAAACTGACAGGCCGGGCAAGGAGAGCATTAATCAGAGAAGCAACCAAGAGGCCCATGGTAACTCTGGAGGAGCTGCAGAGATCCACAGCTCAGGTGGGAGAATCTGTCCACAGGACAATTATTAGTCGTGCACTCCACAAATCTGGCCTTTATAGAAGAATGGCAAGAAGAAAGTCATTGTTGAAAGAAAGCCATAAGAAGTCCTGTTTGCAGTTTGCGAGAAGACATGATGGGGGACACGTGGAAGACGGTGCTCTGGTCAGATGAGACCAAAATTGAGCTTTTTGGCCTAAAAGCAAAATGCTATGTGTGGTGTACATGTGATATTTGTTCATTGTTATTTTTAATACATTTGCAAAGATTTCAAACAAACTTCTTTCAAATTGTCATTATGGGGTATTGCTTGTAGAATTTCAAAGAAAATAATGAATTTAATACATTTTGGAATAAGGCTGTAACACTGCAAAATGTTGAAAGTTTAGCGATGTGAATACTTTCCGGATGCACTGTGTGTGTGTGTGCGTGTGTATATGTATATATTTCCAAAAGTATTGGGACACCTGCTTTACACGCACATGAACTTTAATGGCATCCCAGTCTGTCTATAGGCTCCAAAATTTAGTTGGCCCACCCTTTGCTGCTATAACAGCTTCAACTCTTCTGGGAAGGCTGTCCACAAGGTTAAGGAATGTGTCTGTGGGAATGTTTGACCATTCTTCCAGAACACATTTGTGAGGTCAAGCAATGATGTACACGAGAAGGCCTGGCTCACAGTCAACAGCCTAATTCATCCCAAAGATGTTCGATCGGGTTGAGGTCAGGACAAGTTCCTCCACCCGAAACTTGCTCATTCATGTCCTTATGGACCTTGCTTTGTGCACTGGTGCTCAGTCATGTTGGAACAGAAAGGGGCCATCCCCAAACTGTTCCAACATGACAGAAAATTTACTGAAAATGAAATTGTCCAAAATGTCTTGGTAAGCTAATGCTTTAAGAGTTCCCTTCACTGGAGCTAAGGGGCCAAGCCCAACCCCTGGAGAATAAAAACCCACACCATAATCCCCCCTCCACCAAATGATTTGGACCAGTGCACAAAGCAAGGTCCATCAAGACATGGATGAGCAAGTTTGGGGTGGAGGAACTTGACTGGCCTGCACAGAGATCTGACCTCAACCCGATAGAACACCTTTGGGATGAATTATAGCAGAGACTGCGAGCCAGGCCTTCTCATCCACAACAGTGTCTGACCTCACAAATGCGCTTCTGGAAAAATGGTCAAACATTCCCACTCCTAAGCCTTGTGGACAGCCTTCCCAAAAGAGTTGAAGCTGTTATAGCTGCAGAGGGTGGGCCAACTCAATATTGAACCCTACGGACTAAGACTGGGATGCCATTAAAGTTCATGTGCTTGTTAAGGTATGTGACCCAATACTTTTGGTAATATAGTGTGTGTGTGTAATATATATATATATATATTTTTTTTTTCTTTTAAGAAAATAGTTTATATAACATGCACCTAAGACAGTTGTTTTGCAAAGCATTGTGGGTTTTCTCAATTGAGAGCACAGCAGTACCCCTTTGTAGCCATCTTTCTCAAATTATAAATACCTTTGTGGTCCATCTGAACAGAGTGAAAAAAATGAAAATCAGACGTTGAGTTCACATACGTCAAAAATGTTAGAGTCTGCACATCCAGTTTTTGTCGGAGGAAAAATTGGAATCGGCTCTCGAAAGCACCGTACTAACGATCCAAAAATCAGTAGATCATTCGTTCGGACTATATTTTACTTCCGATTTTCGTATCGTGTGTACGAGCCTTATGAAGCTTTTTTTTTTTTTTTATCAGAAAAACACTTAATCCCATTAAGTTACATGTTCACTTCCTAATTTGAAGCCTGCACAGAGGTATGGGCAGAGAGCTGAAGAATAAGGAGACTCTTAGGCTGGTTTCACACTGGAGCGGTGGGGGCGCTGGCGGTAAAGCGGCGCTATATTTAGCGCCGCTTTACCGGCGTTTTAGCGGCGCATTGCGGCCGCTCGCGGGGTGTTTTTTACCCCCCGCGAGCGGCCGAAAAAGGGTCAATACCGCCCGCAAACCGCCGCTATAGCGGCGTTTTGCGGGCGGGTTCGGCGCGCTCCCCCATTGTTTTCAATGGGACGGGCGCTATAGGAGCGGTAAATATACCGCTCCTATAGCGAGCCAAAGATGCGGCTTGCAGGACATTTTTGAGCGTCCTGCAAGCGCACCGCTTCAGTGTGAAAGCCCTCGGGCTTTCACACTGAAGGAACAGCAACAGCTGTTTCGGGTCGGTTTGCAGGCGCTATTCTTAGCGCAATAGCGCTTGCAAACCGCCCCAGTGTGAAAGGGGCCTTAAGCCTTGGACACACGGTATGATTGTTGGACAACCGAGCTGATTTTTGTCAAAAGGGCGTGTACCAGGATCTTGTCTTGCATACTAACGGTATGCAAATTGTCATTCGACAACACCACGTAGTGATGTACTACGAGGAATTTCAGCTCTTGAGCGCCACCCTTTCAGCCCCTTCTGCTAGTTTCACGTTTGGTGAGCATTGATTCAGAGCATGCGTGTTTGTACTTTTGACTTGTGTGATGGATTTGTGTACTGACCATATTAAAATCAGATGTGGAGCCATTGTCCGCTGAAAATTTACTAGCCTGTCATCCCACATTTGTTGGTGGAAAATTGAACAACAGTTGTCAAAAGGAGCGTACGAACGATAAGAATTTAGGACAATAGTCTGTCAACAGACAATCCCCTTCCAACAATCGTACCGTGTGTACGAGGCTTTATTTAAAAAAAAAATTTAATGCACATTTTTCCTGCATAAATATGTGCATTTATTAATTTTTCTTCTGTAAAGGTAAGCTTAGCCATTAATAATTACCTGGTAACGTTGTGAACGACTATCTTAGAGCTAGAACCTTCTAGCTAAAATTATTCAGATTCAGGATTTCATATTTACCCTGCTTAAAAAAAAAGGTAACTTTTTAGCTCTATTTTAACTAAAATAAATATAAAACGCCATTCTTGCCTAAAGGGCAACTTTTTAGCAAAGTTTACATTTAGAGAAACATTTACACCTTTTATACCTGTTTCAAGATACATTTTTTCAAATAATCAAATAAAGCAAAACATGAATAATAAAGGAAAAACCAAAGCATTTTCTTGCATTCACACTAGAATCCCTTCTCCAGCTCTAGAGATACTAATGCCCCGTGCACACGGTCGGAAATTCCGACGGGAAAAGTCCGATCGGATTATTTCGTCGGAAAATCCGATCGCGTGTGGGCTCTAGCGGACTTTTTCCGTCGGAATTTCCGATGGAAAAAATTTGAGAGTAGGACCTTAAAATTTCTGACATCAAAATCCGATTAGACTTTTACTGATCGTGTGTATAGAATTCCGATGCACAATGTGCCACGCATGCTCAGAATAAATTTGAGGACGAAATCTATTGGCTACTGGCCTCTACGTCTACTGGCCTCTAGTCCCTTCGTATGTTTTGTACGTTACCTCGTTCGGAACGATCAGATTTTCCAAATACTTTGTCCGATCGTGTGTATGCAACACAAGTTTCGGCCAAAATCCGTCTGAAAAAATCAGATGGATTTTGTGGTCGGAATGTCCGAACGTGTGTATGGGGCATTACACTATTCCAGAAATTATTCATATCCACAGCCCTAAAGGTAGACTAAAGCTGGATACACACTATACAATTTTCTGTAGATTTTTTCCTTCAGATTTACCAAAACCATAAAATTATAAGGTCAAACCTTAAGAGTTTCAATTTGTATGCAATCAGGCAGGCCTTTGCACTACATGGTTTTGTTTAAATCTGACAACAAAAGTTGTATAGTGTGTATGGGCTTTTTCTCTGTCAACATAGTTGGGAGGTCTTGTTTTCCGATTGATGTTCATTCGGGGCCCAGTCAGTCAGATAACAGCCTGGTTGTCCCTGGTCGTTTAAGGTCCTTCTGCCATATGTAATATGTAAAGAAAGGCTAATCTGTACCCTAGAGGAGAGGAAGAAGAAAATGACATAGACCTGGAAGTGAGAACCATAATGGATATATAGTTTTCTATAGTTCAGTAACATTGGAAAGAAATACTTTGTAAATGCTGAATGATCTATAAACTGTGAACTTCATTATTCTAATATAGAACTGAGCTTGTGTCCTGTGAAAGAAGCTTCTGATGTGACACAGCTACATGTCGTGACTGGTCTCGGCTCTTTCTATATATTCCTATAGAGTTTATGCCATTGTGGGACAGTTCCTGGGCAGTACTGAAGACCTGGCAGACAAGTCTCTGTCCCAATCTATCTGCAATGGGGGAATGTAATTTTAGGTTACATAGTTACATAGTTAGCTAGGCCGAAAAAAGGCACAAGTCCATCCAGTTCAACCATAAAAAAAAGAAATAATAAATAAAAATAAAAAATATCGTACAATCCAATATACCCCATTCTATACCCACAGTTGATCCAGAGGAAGGCAAAAAAAAAACCAAAAGAGCATGCTCCAATCTGCTACAGCAGGGGAAAAAATTCACTTCCTGATCCCCCTAGAGGCAATCGGATTTTCCCTGGATCAACTTTACCTATAAATGTTAGTACCCAGTTATATTATGTACATTTAGGAAAGTCCAGGTCCAGGTCCAGGTGAACATTAGGAATACCTGGAACAAGTATTATGAGTGATTCTGACTTATTTCAAAATTGTTTTGATCTTTTCAGTTGTTTCAGATCAGTGGCTCGGCGTTAAAGCTAGAGAATCAGCATTCTGATATTTAGCTGTCAGAAGGAGGTCTGCATTGAAGACCTTTCATTTATCTGACACAGAGGGTATATATATATATATATATATATAAAATAATATTCTGTGTATAAAAATATTCTTCAAGCATTATTTTTAGGTACAAATATAACTCAAAGTATATTCTGACGGAAAGGGCATAATGCCGCGTACACACGACAGGACTTTCCAGCATACTAGGTCCAACGGTCTTCCCGACAGACTTTCGGCGGAGTTCCCACGGACTTTCTGAATAAACGGCCTGAGCCACACACGAACGGACTAAGTCCATTCGAAAGTCCATTCGTTTTGAACGTAATGACGTAAACGGGACTAAAAAAGGAAGTTCAATAGCCAGTAGCCAATAGCTGCCCTTGCGTCGTACTTGGTCCGTCAGACCAGCATACAAACTGTTTTCCTGATAGGAATTGAGTCCATCTAAAAGATTTGAAACACGTTCTATTTCTAGGTCCGTCTGATTTTTTTTAACGAAAAACAATCGGATTAGCCCACATACGATCGGATTGTCCATCGGACTAATTCCGTCTGACCTAGTCTGCCGGAAAGTCCGGTCGTGTGTATGCAACATAAGAGTTTCTTTTGTTCTAACCTTTTAACGCAATACATATTTTGTCATAAAATGTATTGGATGCTTCAAAACTTTCATATTAACAAAAAAGAGGGTAATCCAGAATGATTGATTGTGTCCAGGTTCCTTAGTAAAGTCTAGAAACTATAATTAGTGCTTTACAGCCTTGCACAGTGGCCACTGTCTGTGCTCGGTTCATTGACAATTTAGCATCATAGTCAGCAAGCACCAAAAAAACAATGCTGCTATAATAAGTGACTGCAATCATACCAGGGTCAATTTTGATGTATGCTGGCATTTGAGAGGATAAAACACTAACACCTCCTGTCTGCATCCCACTTGGCGTTTTTCATAAGGCACGTTGTAGTGGCTTTTGCATTAATCCTGATGTCTGAAATTAAATCCATCATTTATGTCCGCTTCATGGCTGATACTTAAAGATCAGCTGTCTCAAAGGCGGGCAGCGAAACTGATGTCATGTAATGAGAATACCTATTTGCTTCCCGATAAAAGATAGTTGGCTTTGCATTGAACAGAACAAAAACAAAAAACAAAAAAATAATTATTGCGCAGGTTTACTTTTTATATTTACTAAATATAAAAGTGCAAGCTGCCAGCAACAACACAACAGTTTGTTAAAATAAATCAATGCTAATAACTTACAGAAATCCAGTAAAAACAATCATTAATAGATCCAAGACATCCTAGAAGTCGATCGACCAGTATACAGGATTGGGGTGCATGGTACCTCACGGACATGGACCCTACGCATTTCATTAACCCGTTTCGCCCCTGATGACATTCATTCCAACGAAATGCGTCCGTTGAGTCTATGTCCATGAGGTACCGCGCACACCAATCCTGTATACTGGTCAATCGACTTCTTGGATCTATTAATGCTTGTTTTTACCGGATTTCTGTAAGTGTTTAGCATTGATTTATTTTAATAAACTGTTAAGCTTATGTGGCTGTTTTATCTTTTCTTCATGGGATACTATGAAGTAAACCTTTCCATCAGCCATGACAGTACCACCACCTGCAATATAATAGCGGAAGCTGTTTGGATCTTTTATACTTGCATATCACGCCTGTCTATACTCTTATAATTTGGAGTCTAGACCTCTGATAAGGAGGCATTTTATAAGTCGGTGGAAGGTGCACTTGGGTGATCAAAACGCACATTAATTACACTCACTGTCACTGGATGTTCATCAAGGAATTAATTTGCACTATTTAGAACAGAACCAGTTGTTCACACTTTATGGACACTTGTTTACTCAATATCTATGCTTAGCATAGCAACATTTTTTATTGTTATTGAAAAGAACAAGACTCAAAACTGCCAAAAAAAGGAAAAAACACACCGCTATGGAAAATGAATCATGCCGCTACCAAACCATCTTTATCAGATTTACCCTACCAACTATTGTTAAAGGCAACTTACTCCATATTTTCCCTGTTTGTTTAAAGCGCTTAATCAGGTTTCTTTGTGTTTTTTTTTTTTTCTTTGTATGTTTTTGCTTATAGTGTATATATATATATTTGTATATTTATTATAAACAGGCTTCTTTGCATGTCTTTTTCAACATCTTTTCTGATTACCCCTATCACGGTCTAGCCTGCAGATTTCTGTTTGTGAAAGTCTTACCTCCTTGCTGCAGGGTTCTGCCTGATCTGTGACTTCATTTCACATGTGGTGTTTAGCTTCTCTGTTCACTTTTGGGCATTTCCTGCTCCATTGTGGGTTTATATCATTTTCCCTTCGGTTACATCCTGGGTCAATTCCCTGTTTGTTTCCCTGTATATTCACATGCTCAGTGCAGCGCTCCTTGCCGGAGCAACTTCACAGTTCTCTGAGCACCTGTTTGTTACTACCTGTATAGCCTGTGTCTGACTACCCATGCACCGATCCCAACTTTGTCTACAGTTGTGCTTGTCTGCCGCCCTGACCTTGGCTTGTTTCCTGGTTATCCCTTCAGTTTCCTGTTGTTGTACTCTGCACTTTGTAAGTGGTGTCTACATTTTCAGCTGGGCATACCTGGGGGCTGCGACCTGGTTCCAGCTTGCTGCAAAGCCATGCCCACCATTAGGGGCCCTGGTGAAGAAAGAGGCTGGGGGACCCAGAGTTGGTGAGCTACAAGGGCTCACCATTATAGACTACTGACAACCCCTTACTTGGAAAATTAAAAAAATGTATTACACAGAATTTTCTCAACTTTTTCTTCGCCGGATATGTTTGAATGTTAATGTTGGATATTGGTCACTGTACAACCGAGTAAATATATTTGTAAGGTTTTGAACTTTGAATGTGACAATAAAAAATAAAAAAAGAAAAGCAGCAGCACCTATATTTCTGACCACACATAGGCACTTAATGAATGCAGATTCAAATGGCAGGCACAGTTCCAAATGTTGAACAAGACCCCTGAGTATCTGCACCACCTTCTGGTAAAACAGTATTAAAAATAGTATCAATGTAGTAGATTCCCAGATGGCAGAAGGCTTGGTTTGTATAATGGAATACTACATATTGTTCTGCAGACCTTCAACCCCCACCCCAGGTCTGCCTTGATGAACAATCCCATCCCAAGTACTAAGATGAACCAAGGAAATTTGCTGATGCATCTGCTGTTTACTGTAAAGTGTCCCAGCTGGTTAAAAAAAAATGATGTCATAGGATTAGCCCTCCCAGAAATAGAAGGCATGATAAATTAGAAGGTGTCTGGTGTTACACAGGAGAGTGTAGCAGAGTCGTTCAGCATAGAGCATATCGTTTATAATGCAAGGAATAATAAAGGAACAAGATTGATGGTAACCTATAGGCAATATATATATAGAAAACATAAGCAATAGTAATTGTCCTAACTCATGTAACTCATAAAAAAAACATTTGTGGAAAAGGACAATGCAATGTATTGATTTCAGAATTAACAGTTAATATTTATGTTCCCATGTAAAAAGCAGTTATAACCCTATTCGTCTCAGCCATAAAAATTACAGCAAACACTAAATACATATTGATGTAAAAGGGCCAAAATGGCTGCAGTGTAAGTTTGCCCACTTACAAAGAAATAAAGGGACTATAATTTTTTTTCATAGGTGTATTTTAAATGATAGAGACAGAACATCAACCAAAAATCCAGAAAAAACACACAATACAAATGTTATAAACTGAGTTGCAGTTCAGTGAGTAAAATAAGTATTTCATCCCCTACCAACCAACAATAGTTTTGGCTCCTACAGACTGGCTACAGTATGTGCTCATTTGATACACAGATTAGTCCTGTCAATTAAAGAAGGTGCTTCTAATGACAACTTGTTATGTGTATAAAAGACACCTGTCCACAGAATCTCTTTCATCCATTCAAACCTCAACATCATGGGCAAGACCAAAGAGCTGTCACAGGACGTAAGGAACAAGATTGTAGATCTGTACAAGGCTTGAATGGGCTACAAGACCATCAGCAAGAAGCTTGGTGAAAAGGAGACAACTGTTGGAGCGATTATTTGTGAATGAAAGAAATACAAAATAACCATCAATCACCCTCGGTCTGGAGCTCCATGCAAAGTTTTGCTTCATGGGGTAAGGATGATCATGAGACAAGTGAAGGATCAGCCCAGAACTACACGGGAGGAGCTTGTGAATGATCTCAAGGCAATTTCGACCAAAGACACCAAACAAACCATTGGTAACACAATAGAATTGAAATCCTGCGACGCCCACAAGGTTCCCCTCCTCAAGAAGGCACATGTAAAGGCCCGTCTGAAGTCTGCCAATGAACATCTAAATGATTCAGAGAAGGATTGGTAGAAAGTGCTGTGGTCAGATGAGACCAAAATTTAGCTCTTTGGCAATAACTCGACTTGCCGTGTTTGGAGGGAGAAAAATGCTGACTATGACCCCAAGAACACCATCCCTACAGGTAATGGCAGGAAAAACTCTGGATGGTCGCACACCGGGGAAAAATGTAAAATCCTGTGCTTTTATTAAAAAACAAAAATCACTTCAAAATATTCCACTGCAATGGGGGTACAATAAACTGACGTGTTTCGCACTGAAATCAGTGCTTATTCACTGATTTTTGTACCCCCCATTGCTGTGGATTATTTTGATGTGATTTTTGTTTTTTAATAAAAGCACAGGATTTTACATTTTTCCCGGTGTGCGGCTGTCCAGAGTTTTTCCTGCCATTACCTGCCAATTGTGTATGTACTAGCCAGCACCTGGGGCTCCTTGATTGGGAAGACGAGCATTTGCCTTGGAGGGCTGTCCTGGAGCGGTGGTTTCCTTTAACACCATCCCTACAGTCAAGCACTTAGGCATTATGCTTTGGAGGTGTTTCTCTGCTAAAGGTACTGGCTGACTCTGCTGCATTGAGGGGCCAATGGATGGGGCATGTATTGTAAAATCTTGGATGAGAACTATCTTCCCTCAGCCAGAACACTGAAGATGGGTCATGGATGGGTCTTTCAGCATGACAATGACCCAAAACATACTGCCAAGGCAACAAAGGAGTGGCTCAAGAAGAAGCAAATTAAGATCATGGAGTGGCCTAGCCAGTCTCCAGACCTTAATTCTATAGAAAATGTATGGAGGGAGCTGAAACTTTGAGTTGCCAAGTGACAGCCAAGAAACCTTAAAGGGTAACTCCACTTTCGTGGGGGAAAAAATAATATAGCGCATATAATTGTGACAAAAATCATATTGTAATTGAATGTTATTAAAAAATTACCTTTCCTTTTCAATCTGCAGCCACTGTAATTTTCTGATAATGCATTGCAATATGGCTACCTGGAGTTCTGTACACAGTGTGTGTACTGGCCACCCCCCATAAACATTTCCTGCTTGTGTTATTGGCTCACCAATTTTCACAGAAGTCTGCCTAAGATACAAGTCAGATTTCAGGCATCCCCTGCAATAAAAATGTAATTTTTGGAGCGATCATTTCAATAGGAACATGTCTAAAGGGATGCACACCTGACAGTTAATTATGAAACCACTCCCATTAGGCCGGTTTCACACTGGGGCGGCGGCGGTAAAGCAGTGCTATATTTAGAGCTGGTTTACCGTTGTTTTAGCCGCGGTATTCGGCCGCTAGCGGGGTGGTTTTAACCCCCGCTAGTGGCCAAAAAAGGGTTAAAACCCCCGCAAAGCGCCGCTGCAGCGGCGCTTTGCCGGCGGTATTACCGCGGTGTCCCATTGATTTCAGCCCTCTCCGGCTTTCACACTGGAGTTAAAGGACCCGCTTTTTTCAGGCGCAAAAATGCCTAAGTGTGAAAGGGGCCTTAGACCCACTTAGAACAGAGGCACAGAGAAAAACTGAGGTATTTCTTCAAAAAAACAAAAGGTAGGAATCTGCAACAAAGTTTGTTATAATCCTTGCGATGTACATAGCCCAGTAATGTTTTTTTCTCTATAAAAGTGGAGTTGCGCTTTAAGGATTTAGAGAAGATCTGTAAAGAGTGGACCAAAATCCCTCCTGAGACGTGTGCCAACCTGGTAACCACCTACAACAAACATCTTATCTTTGTGCTTGCCAACAAGCGTTTCTCCACCAAGTACTAAGTCATGTTTTGCTTGGGGGTCAAATACTCATTGAACTGCAACTCAATTTATAACATTTGTATCATGTGTTTTTTTCAGGATTTTTGGTTGATATTCGGTCTCTATCATTTAAAATACACCTATGAATAAAAATTATAGTCCCTTAATTTCTTTTTAAATTGGCAAACTTACAAAATCTGCAGGGGATCAAATAATTATTTTCCCCTTTGTATATGTACAATGCTATCTTCTTGGATTGGATTCAAGGGATGCAGTTTTTTTATATACGGTACTTTAAAAAAAAAAAAAAAGAATATATATAAAAAAAAAAGTATATAAAAAAAAAAAAAGTTTCTGTGCTTGTGGGATTGTTAGAATCATGTAGACCAACTTTTTTTACTTTTCTAATATTATTTTTTTTACACACCACACATGGGACAGTTTAGATAAATAGTGTGTGTGTGTTTTGTTTTTTTCTTATTTAGGGTAATTTTTCTAAAATATACTGTAATTAAAACCCGTGTATACCCCCACACTTCACCCTGCCATTCCTATCCTCATTAAATTGTGTAGCACAATGAGAGTTCTTGGTGATCTTGTCTTAGACATCATTACTAAGTACTGGAAATTATATATTTTTTGTCTTTTCCATTTTCAGAAACTTGTCTCTTCCGTTTTCAGGAGCCTGTTGTGGATAATGAGTTTCCAGATATCAGAATTCCATACCTGTATTTAAAATACACTGTCCTAATGATGTAGAGATGGTGTGAAAAGAATTGGGAGATGTTAGTCTTCATGAGATCCAAATTAAACTGGGTGATCTTTGTAACCTAATTCACATTAACATTGAGCACAGATATTGTAGCATAGCACTCAATGCATCTCCTGTTGGCTTTTATGTACAGCGACCGTGTTTACCATCAACAAAAGTTTAGATTTAGAGTAATACAAATTGTTGGCTAACTAGATTGTGGTGCAAGCTTTCAATGCACCCAGGCCTCTTCTTCAAGCATATAAGCTGGATTACAATCTATTTGGTTACCCAATAAATGGTATCACCCTAAATTCAAACTTTGCTTAATAATAATGTAATGTAATACATTTGTACCTATACAGATCAACTTTGTTTTACATTTCATATTTGTAAATGACACAAATCTTGGGATGTAGTAACAGTGTGCGCTTTGCAGCCACGTTTGAGCGTGATGTGGAATTTGCAACTTACTAATGCAGACCCAACAAATGAAATATTTTCCTGGTACAATAGTGCAGTGGCAGCTGGTGCTCAAATTTTTTTTTTTTTGGGGTGGGGCGCACAACCAACTGAAAAATTCTGAAAAATTGCAGCCACTGTGCCATCAATTGCAGCCACTGTGCCCAGCAAATGCAGCCACTGTGCCCATCAAATGCAGCCACTGTGCCCATCAAATGCTGCCACTGTGCCCATCAAATGCAGCCACTGTGCCCATCACATGCAGCCAACTGTACCCATCAAATGCAGCCACTGTGCCCATCATATGCAGCCAACTGTGCCCATCATATGCAGCCCCTGTGCCCACCAAATAAAGCCACTGTACCCATCATGTGCAGCCACTGTGCCCACCAAATATAGCCAGTGTGCCAATCATGTTAAGCCAGGCGCGTCCCCTGGCTGTCACTTTAACCACTTTCAGACTGGACCATTTTGCTGGCTTAAGACCAGACCACTTTTTGCGATTCGGCACTGCGTCGATTTAATGGACAATTGCGTGGTTGTGCAACATGGCTCCCAAAAGAAATTGATGTCCTTTTTTCCCCACAAATAGAGCTTTCTTTTGGTGGTATTTGATCCCCCTTTAGGTTTTTATTTTTTGCACTATAAACAAAAAAAGAGCGACAATTTTGAAAAAAACACATTATGTTTTTTACTTCTTATAATAAATATCCCCCAAAAATGTATAAAAAAAACGTATTTTTTCCTCAGTTTAGGCCGATACGTATTCTTCTACATATTTTTGGTAAAAAAAATTGCAATAAACGATTTTTTTGATTGGTTTGCGCAAAGGTTATATCGTTTACAAAATAGGGGATAGTTTTTTGCCATTTTTATTAATAATTTTTTTTTACTATTAATGGCGGCGATCAGCGATTTTTATTGTGACTGCGACATTATGGCAGAAACATCATACATTTTTGGGACCATTGTCATTTATACAGCAATCAGTGCTATACAAATTCACTGATTCTTGTGTAAATGACACTGGCAGTGAAGGGGTTAATCAGGAGGTGGCAGTGTGGGGGTTAAGTGTGTCCTAGGGGCGTGTTGCTAACTGTGGTGGGCGTGGCTGTGTTGTACACATCACTGATCTCTGCTCCAATCACAGGGAGCAGAGATCAGTGACACTGTTGCTAGGCAGAATGGGGAGATGCTATAGTAAACAAGCATCTCCCCATGAGACGATTGTGGGTATCCCCACGACGATCGAGTCCGCAGGACCCGCAATCCGACCCACGAAGGTCCCGACCAAGCGCAGTGGCAAATTTAAAGGGACGTACCTGTACGCCCATTTGCCTCTCCTTGCCATACTGCCGATGTACATCTGTGTGCGCCGGTCGGGAATCGGTTAACCAACCCCCCCGCGGCCGGTCCAGTGACACTTACCACTCGTGTGGTGGGGCTCTTCTGCTCTCCTGGAGTGATGGGGCTCTCCTCCTCTTCTGTAGTGGCAGGAAGCGGTGACTCCTGTGTCCGCTTAACTCCAGTCCTCTGGCTTCCTCCGCCAAAACGTTAGGCATCCAATAGGATCACCTAATGTTTTGGCAAATTGGGAGACATTTTGAAGCCTATTAGAGCCTCTGGCTCTAATCACGTACTTCAAAATACACACCCCCGCCTATCCCCGCCATAGTATTTCATGTGTCCAGCATCCTGAAAGGGTCCGGCACATAAATAGGGAGGGCGGTGGAGGTGTCAGGGGGGGTAGCGCTCGTGCGCCAGCAATGCATGGGCCGCCACTGCAATAGTGTTTTGGGCATGTATATATCTATACTGAACTTTACAGTTGTACGTGCACTGTTCTCTCTCATATTTGAATCAAGTGTCTTTGGTCAATTTATTTGCTTTTTTAGTGTTTCTAAAGGCCATTTTTAACCAATGAAAAGCTAGTTACTAGGGGGGAAGAAACATGCAATATGTACATTTCATGTGTTTTTCTGTGCATGTTTGCGTCTTTTCCGGGTGCTTCAATTGAAGTCTGTTGGGGCCAAAAATTCTTGTAGCTCAAAAGAAGCTCATGTATTTTTTCAAGCGGCACAACTGGAAACCATGAGATTTTGGATGTTAGGCGTTTTGAAGCTTTAAACTCCAAAATGCTTAGGCGTGAATGGAGCCTCAGTGTAATTTGCTGGTTTTGGTGGCCTACTGGTGGCTAGGCTACTGTAAGTATGGCTAGCAGGGGTATTGCTTACCTGCCTGCCACCAATAGCAACCACCAATTTGTGTAAAAATTATATCATGGGTTCCCCTGTAGTAAAATGAGGAGACAGGAGAAAGGCAGCCATGGTATACTGAGACTTGTAGTGCTTCAGAGACAAGAGATACAAATATAATGTGCTAGGGACTTGTGGTGCCCCAAAGACAAAATAAAGGCAGGAACTAAGTGCTTAGTTTTGTTGTGCTTTAGAGGCATTAGACACAAATTTAATGTGTTGGGACTTTTAGTGCCTCATAAACAGGAGACAGGTAGATATGGTGTGCTGAGGCATGTAGTGCCTCAAAGCCAGTAGAGATAAATAAAGTATGTTGGGACTGGTAGTGCCTCACAGATGGAAGAAAGGCAGAGACGGTGTGCGAGACATGTTGTGCCTCAGAAGCTGAATAAAGGCAAATATAGCATGCTGGGACTTGTAATGTCTCTAACAAGAGAAAGACAAAAATATAGCGTTGGAACAATAGTTCAGTAAAAACAAGGGGACATGCATACATAGTGTACTGGGACTTGAAGTTCTGTAGCAGCTTGGGTAATTCTGATGGTGTGTTGGAACTGGTAGTTCTGTAGTACAAGGAAAAATATATATATACACGGTATGTATACAGTGGATATAAAAAAAAAGTCTACATACCCCTGTTAAAATGTCAGGTTTCTGTGAGACAAAAATAAATAATTTTAGAACTTTTTCCACCTTTTTCCAGAACTTTTTCCACCCAATGTGACCTATAAACTGTACAACTCAATTGAAAAACAAACGGAAATATTTTAGCGGGGAAGTAAAAATAAAATAATGTGGTTGTATAAGTGCACACCCTCCTATAAATGGGGATGTAGCGGTGTTCAGAATTAAGCAATCACATTCAAACTCATGTTAAATATGGGTCGGTACACACCTGCCATCATTTAAAGTGCCTCTGATTAACCCCAAATAAAGTTCAGCTGTTTCTTGTAGATCTTTCCTGACATTTTCTTAGTCGTATCCTGCAGTAAAAGCCATGGTTCGCAGAGAGCTTCCAAAGCATCAGAGTAATCTCATTGTTAAAAGGTATCAGTCAGGAGAAGAGTACAAAAGAATTTCCAAGCCATGGAACACAGTGTCATCATAAAGTGGAAAAAATATGGCACAACAATGACATTACCAAGAACTGGATGTCCCTCCAAAATTTATGGGAAGACAGAAGAAATCTGGTCAGGGAGTCTGTCAAGAGGCCTACAGCAACATTAAAGGAGCTGCAGGAATATCTGGCAAGTACTGGCTGTGTTGTGACAACAGTCTCCTGTATTCTTCATATGTATGGGCTATGGAGTAGAGTGGCAAGATGGAAGCCTTTTCTTATGAAGGAAAACATCCAAGCCTGGATACATTTTGCAAAAACACATCTTAAGTCTCCCAAAAGCATGTGGGAAAATGTGTTCTGGTCTGATGAAACCAAGGTTGAACTTTTTGGCTATAATTCCAAAAGTATACCATACACACAGTGAAGCATGGTGGTAGCAGCATCATGCTTTGGGGCTGTTTTTCTTTAGCTGGAACTTAGTCAAGATAGAGAGAATTATGAACTGTTGCAAATACCAGTCAATATGGCACAAAACCTTCAGGCTTCTGCTAAAAAAGCTGAACATGAAGAGGAACTTCATCTTTCAGCATGACAACGACCCAAAGCATACATCCAAATCAACAAATGAAGGGCTTCACCAGAAGAACATTAACATTTTGGAATGGCCCAGCCAGAGCCCAGACCTGAATCCAATTGAAAATTTGTGGTGTGATCTGAAGAGGGCTGTGCACAGGAGTTGATTAAGTGTTTTCGCAAAGAAGAGTGGGCAAATATTGCCAAGTCAAGATGTGCCATGTTGATACACATACCCAAAAAGACTGATAATAAAATCAAAAGGTGCTTCAACAAAGTATTAGTTTTGGGGGGGTGCACACTTATGCAACCATATTATTATTTTTTTTTATTTTTACTAAAGATTTCAGTTTCCTTAATTGAGTTGTACAGTTTATAGGTCACATTAAAAGGTGGAAAAAGTTCTGAAATGATTTATCTTTGTCATTTTTTTTTACATCACAGAAAGGGGTGTACTCACTTTTGTGAGATACTGTGTGTGTGTGTGTGTGTGTGTGTATATATATATATATATATATATATATTATATAGTGTGCTGGGCTTTTGCTTCTGCTGAGTGTTAAAATGACGCATGATTTGGCAAATTCTGCAACAGACACTGCATATGGTACTGCATTGCATATGAGGCAATATATATGCAGAGATTATAAAAATAATGCACAGTAAAGCATGTACTATGATAAGGATGTATGAAAGCAAACCAGCACTTACTCCACTTGTGGTGCCCCTGGTTCTTTTAAAAACCTAGCAGTTCCCCTTTTGACTTCACTTACTGTTCACTTATTTTAAGGCAGTGGTTCCAAACAATATTAAGGAAAATCAACATAACAGCCTGCTACTATCTTTTTCAGGTAGTCAGCAATGGCAGCCTACACAACTCTCTTAAGACAGGTGCCCTTTAAAAATAAACTATAACCTATGAGAAAAGCATGATTGCATAGTAAAAGGGAAAACTCAACCATCAATTACGTCTTCACAGTCCCCAGCAATCTTACAAGTTACCGGAATAGTGAGCTAATCACGTTCTCCAATTACTCTGACATTCTCTCATATCAGAATTGTTTGCGCACGTTCTTTCCTATTATGCATGTAAATGTAACATAACAATCATAGCAGAGAATAAAAAAATAAGTGCCTGAGGGCTGCTCCACTTTTCAACCAGACCAGCTCTATTAGGATGCGTGGTGCTAGAACTCAGCAGTCGCTCGGAATCTCTGCCGTGCTGGGGTGAACTAAGGCCGCAGCCAAGTCAGTATGTAGAATTTTCAAAAGCAAATGTTCTATATTAAGGTCAGGCTCATCCTAAAGATAGCCACCTGCATTTATAAAGATGACAATTGCTTGCATAAGCATTTTTCTTATAACCCTTAAAATCGGTAGAGTTAAAGGAGAATTCTGGTCAAGTTAAATTATAACCTCTTCGGTTATGTCAATTTGGTATTACTCTGCTTCTTTTTTTTAATCCGCTTTACCTGTTATGCAGGGTTGTCCTCAATTCAAAACTCACCTGCGCAGCAAATCCAGCCTTGTCCTGATGCTACCTGCTGCCACGGCCTTGGTCCCACATCTCCTCTTTCTCTGATGTCATCAGGAGACAGCTGTCTTCTGGGTTTTTGCAACCTGCCCCACGAAGGCACTCTGCCAGGTCCACCCACTGGGCACCAGAGTGGAATTATTTTTTTTTTAATGTAAAGCAAAAACGTTACGGGGAAGATCTGAAAGAAAAAGTAATCTTCGGGACTGAAGGTCCAGCCAAATGTTTTTTGTTAAAGCTGAAGTGCCTGAGGGCTGCTCCACTTTTCAACCAGACCAGCTCTATTAGGATGCGTGGTGCTAGAACTCAGCAGTCGCTCGGAATCTCTGCCGTGCTGGGGTGAACTAAGGCCGCAGCCAAGTCAGTATGTAGAATTTTCAAAAGCAAATGTTCTATATTAAGGTCAGGCTCATCCTAAAGATAGCCATCTGCATTTATAAAGATGACAATTGCTTGCATAAGCATTTTTCTTATAACCCTTAAAATCGGTAGAGTTAAAGGAGAATTCTGGTCAAGTTAAATTATAACCTCTTAGGTTATGTCAATTTGGTATTACTCTGCTTCTTTTTTTTTAATCCGCTTTACCTGTTATGCAGGGTTGTCCTCAATTCAAAACTCACCTGCCCAGCAAATCCAGTCTTGTCCTGATACTACCTGCTGCCACGGCCTTGGTCCCACATCTCCTCTTTCTCTGATGTCATCAGGAGACAGCTGTCTCTTCTGGGTTTTTGCAGCCTGCCCCACGAAGGCACTCTGCCAGGTCCACCCACTGGGCACCAGAGTGGAATTATTTTTTTTTTAATGTAAAGCAAAAAAACGTTACGGGGAAGATCTGAAAGAAAAAGTAATCTTCGGGACTGAAGGTCCAGCCAAATGTTTTTTGTTAAAGCTGAAGTTTAGCTATAACAAAATCTATAATATCGTGAGCTAAAATTAAGTATGCCTCACATCATGCAGGCAGTTGGATTGTGTGGAAATATTGTCTGCAGGGATGCCCTGTCCTCTTCCTGTCTGAATTTCCGGAACTGCAGGGTTTAAGAGTTTGGGTCTTCTATGAAGCTGCCATGAAAAAGTTCCTGACGAGGACCCATTCCTTCCTCGCTCTTCCTCCATTAGAAAACCTTCTTTTGCTTTCACTGCTTGTAAGATGATCTGTGAATGGAGGAAAGTCTGAGTCATAGGATTCTCCCTCCATACCGAGATTGTGTTAAATGCAATAAAAGCAATTTGAGAATGTTTCTCAATGAAGAAGAGGGGGAGAAAAATGCAGTAAATTTTTTAAAGAGGCTTCACAGAAGCTATTAACTATCTCAACACCAGAAGTTAAGCAGCAGGAAGAGGACGGGGCCTTCCTGCACAAAATATCTAAAAAAAAAAAAAATTTCTAAAAGGATCTATATTCAGTCAGTGCAGGTAGTGTATTTATAAATATACTAGACTGTATATATATATATATATATATATATATATATATATATACTCTGCGTCCAGTGTAGCCTATATCTACAGTGCATTTCATGGTGTACTGTTTCTAATACACTTCAGGCAGTGTACACAGTATCTAATACAGTGTGTACAGCTTCTACTACACTTCTGGTGGTGTACACAGTATACAATACAGTGCAGCCATTGTACAGTTTCTAATACACTTCAGGCGGTGTACACAGTTTTTAATACAGTGTAGTGTGCAGTTTCAAAACCAAAAATACATCATGACCGGGGGCAAGCAGCCTCTGTGTCTATAGTCAACAGTGGTGGTGGTGGACATGGTGCATCCTCTGCAGGTGGCTGTGGGGCCACAAACTCTGGATAACTCAAGACAACAGGTTTTTGCATCTCTCATAGAGGGTTTGCCCAGGCCAAGGCTCTCTCAGAAAGCAAAGATCACAAAACCTACTTTGCTTCTGTCTGTCGGAAACGCCTGAGGCATCATCTCAAAGTAAATCTCAACCTGGTTGATAAACCCTCTGCATTGGACTGGATCGCCCCCAAATCACTGGGGAAGTGGAGCGGAACCAGACATACCTCTTATAGAGGTAATACTTGAGGCGGGTGCCTGCACAGAGACTGGAGCAGCAGCGGGGACGGCATGCAACACTGGTTGTACTGGAGCAGCCACAGTGGGAGATTCCAGGTGATCTGTGCGACTCAGGAGCGTTTGTAACGCCATGGCAAACTGATCCATGCGGTGATCCTGCTCATCCAATCTGGAAAAAATATTACCAACAAGTGGATTGACTGCATCTTCTGAATTCATGGCCTTCGCTTACTGTCAGAAACCATGAATCAGACTGAGACAGAAGTACAGTTAAATCATACTAGTTTATTAATAATAATAAAAAGGTAAACAGAGTAAACGTAGTCAAAACATAGCCAGAGTTCAGGAACCGAAACGGATAGTCAGACAAGCCAAAACGTCAGGGAGCCAGAGATGGGCGTAGTAGAACAGCAAGCAGGTTCTGGAGCCAGAAGGAATGTCAGCCAAGCAATTCTTTTTACAGGAACACAGGAGAGCGTCTCTAGAGATGCGACCAAGGCGAAGGCAGAGATCATCTGGGCTGGACAGCTTAAGTAGGCAGGACTGACGAGCAGGATATCATCAACAGGTGAGTCACTGTGGAGAGAGAGGAGCTGGCAATTAGCTGACAGCTGAGCGGCCAGCTTTGAGAAGGGCTGAGCCCTGACAGGAAACAATTTTTTCTCCCTCTGGAGCAAATTGGATTATGCTTTTTTTTTGCCTTACTCTGGATCAATTGTGGGTATAGGATTGTGTATATGGAGGTTTTCAATTTGTGTGTGTTTTTTTTCTGTGGGTTGAACTGAATGGACTTGTCTTTTTTTTTTTCAACCATGATGGAGTCGAGATTAGAGCGTTCAACATTTCATTTGGCGTACTATGTAACTCAACAGCCATGAATGGGGAAAATTTTGCATTGCTGTAGTGAAGGGCCACAAAAAGCCCTTCCAATTTTCTGAAAATCCCCTTTGATTCCTTCTATTATAAATAAGGTTGTAGTCTCCTTAGGGAACAAAAGTGCAGTAAAAAATTTTTAGACAGGCAGAAACATACCGTATTTATCGGCGTATAACACGCACTTTTTCCCCCTTAAAATCGGGGGAAAGTCGTGGGTGCGTGTTATACGCCGATATCCCAAAAAAAAGTGGCCAAAAAATTAAAACGGCGCCGAAAAACAGCGGCCGCCGCCGAAAAAAAACGAGCGCCGCCGGAAAAAAACGAGCGCCGCCGAAAAAGACCGATCTGTCTGTTCCGCTCTGCTCGCAGTCCCGCCTCCCTGCACTTGCTTCCGAAACAGCAGGGAGGCGGGACTGCGAGTGGAGCCGGAAAAGCCCGAGCCGTCTGTTCCGCTCTGCTCGCAGTCCCGCCTCCCTGCGTTCGCTTCCGAAACAGCAGGGAGGCGGGACTGAGAGCAGGAGCCGAACAGACGGCTCGGGCTTTTCCGCCGACGCTCGTTTTTTTTCGGCCGCGCTGTCTTTCTAGGCGGCAATTTCAAATGCGCAAAAGATGGAAATGATGCTGACAAGCTGCAGATCACACTGGGCAAGCTGCAGATCACACTGGGCAAGCTGCACATCACACTGGGCAAGCTGCACATTACACTGGGCAAGCTGCACATTACACTGGGCAAAGCTGCAAATGATGCTGACAAGCTGCAAATGATGCTGACAAGCTGCAAATGACGCTGACAAGCTGCAATGACGCTGGGCAAGCTGCAAATGTCTTTGGGCAAGCTGCAAATGACGCTTAAATGTAAGTGTTTTTTTTTCCCTAAACTTCCCTCCTAAAACTTTTTTTCCTTAAAATGCCCTCCTAAACTTGCGTGTTATACGCCGGTGCGTGTTATACGCCGATAAATACGGTAATAATATTCTAATGAGCAATTTTCAATGTGCCCTCTTCTAACTATAACTAAACTGCACAAAGTATTTATGCATTTGCCAGCCTTGCTTATTAATCAGCACAGATCAATATTACATTCCCATATGAGAAACAGGCTAATCCTAATTACCTCTGCCCCGCAGGGAGATATTAGTCACTTTTTAAAGCATTTTTATTTATTACGCTTTAGTTTATTAGATGCACTAGCAATCAATTTCCCTCTAATTGCTAATCCACTGCATCCCTCCCTGCTCCCCAACAATTCCTGTCTGACGAGGTTTATTTCTCTGCTATGATACGAACAGACAGAAATTTTGCTGTCGGGTAATTAATAAATGTGCTCTGGATATTAATTTGTCGCCCTGTCCCACCCAGACTGCCCTTTCTCTCCTTGTTGTAGAGTCTCGTATTTTGTAAACGGCAGCCTACTTTGATGTATTACAACAGCACATATAATGTCACTGCTGGGTACTTCTCTTAGTGTATTTTAAAATGTCTTAATGTTATATGCAATATACTGGATGAAGTCCACAAAGGATTATAGTTCCTACACTAGTATTAAAATCACACTTGAATATTAACCACTTCACCCCCAGGAGGTTTGTCTGCTCGATGACCAGAGCACTTTTTACAATTTGGCACAGCGCTGCTTTAACTGGTAATTGCGCAGTCATGCAATGCTGTACCCAAACAAAATTTGCATCCTTTTTTTCCCACAAATAGAGCTTTCTTTTGATGGTATTTGATTGCCTCTGTGATTTTTATTTTTTGCGATATAAATGGAAAAATACCTAAAATTTTAAAAAAATATATATTTTTCTACTTTTTGTTATAAAAAAATCCAATAAACTCAATTTTAGTCATACTTTAAGGCCAAAATGTATTCAGCCACATGTCTTTGGTAAAAAAAAAAAAATGTCAATAAGCATATATTTATTGGTTTGCCCAAAAGTTATAGTGACTACAAACTAGGCTTTTAGTTTTATGACTGCCTATCTAATTTCTTGAGGTGCTAAAATGGCAGGGCAGTACAACACCCCCTCCCCCAAATGACCCCATTTTGGAAAGTAGATACCCTAAGGAAATTGCTGAGAGGCATGTT
The DNA here is from genome assembly GCA_028564925.1 of Lithobates sylvaticus. NCBI lineage: Eukaryota > Metazoa > Chordata > Amphibia > Anura > Ranidae > Lithobates > Lithobates sylvaticus. Next base: position 177,649,003 of record CM053033.1, read on the forward strand.
GAGCCCATTGAATATTTTATTACACAAAGTTTTCATTAAATTATATATTGCTCACACATGCCATGGTTATATGTAAAATTACATTCTGCTGCTTCTCCTGAGTATGGGGATGGGGATACCACATGTGTGAGACTTTTTGGGAGCCTAGCCACTTACAGGACCCTGAAAACCAATCACCGACTTCAGGATTTCTAAGGGCTTAAAATGGTGATTTCACTTCATCACTACCTATCACAGTTTCGTAGGCCATGAAATGCCAACATAGCACAAATGACCCCATTTTGCAAAGAAGACACTTCAAGCTATTTGCTGAGTGGCATGTTGAGTCCATGGAATATTGAAATATTTTATATTTTGCCACAAAAATTTAATTCTTTTTTTAAACAAACTTGTCACTAAATTATATATTGTTCAAATATGGCATGGTTATATGTGGAATTACACCCCAAAATACATTCTGCTGCTTCTCCTGAGTATGGAGATTACACGTGTGGGACTTTTTGGCATTCTAACCCCGTACAGGACCTCGAAAACCAATCACTGCCTTCGGGCTTTCTAAGGGCGTAAATTTTTGATTTCAATCCTTACTGCCTATTACAGTTTCGGAGGCCATGAAATGCCCAGATACCACACGAACCCCCCCAATGACCCCATTTTGGAAAGTAGAATATGCCTCTAATGCCTCTCAGCAAAGCTATTTGCTGAGAGGCATATTGAGCATTTTGCAAATCTAGCTTTTTGTCACAAAGTTTTGAAAAAAAAAAAAAATTTCTTTCGTCATTTTCAAAAACAAAACGAGAGCTGCAAAATACTCACCATGCCTCTTAGCAAATACCAAAATGGGGTCATTTTGGAGGAGGTTTGTGCTATCTGGACATTTCAGGGCCTCCGTAACTGTGATAGGTAGTGAGGAATAAAATCACAATTTTACGCCCTTAGAAAGCCTGAAGGCGGTGATTGGTTTTCTGGGTCCTGTACATGGCTAGGCTCCCAAAAAGTGTCACATGTGGTATCTCCATACTCAGGAGAAGCAGCAGAATGTATTTTGGGGTGCAATTCCACATATAACCATGCCATGTTTGAGCAATATATCATTTAGTGACAACTTTTTGCAAAAAAAAAGAAGTTTGTAATTTTCCCGAAACTTGTGGCAAGATATTAAATATTCCATGGACTCGACATGCTTATCAGCAAATGGCTTGGGGTGTCTACTTTCCAAAAAGGGGTCATTTGGGGGGGGTTTGAACTGTCCTGGCATTTTATGCACAACATTAGAAGCTTATGTCACACATCACCCACTCATCTAACCACTTGAAGACAAAGCCCTTTCTGACATTTTTTTGTTTACATGAAAAAATACTTTCTTTTGCTAGAAAATTACTTTGAACCCCCCGAACATTATATATTTTTTTAAAGCAAAGCCCCTCCAGATTAAAATGGTGGGTGCTTCACTTTTTTTTCACACAGTATTTGCGCAGCTATTTTCAAACGCAATTTTTTGGGGAAAAAAACACTTTTTAGAATTTGAATGCACTATAACACACTATATTGCCCAAATATTTGATGAAATAAAAAATATGATCTTATGCCGAGTACATGGATAGCAAACATGACATGTAAAAATTGCGCACAAACGTGCAGCTGCGACAAACTACATACATTTTTAAAAGCCTTTACAGGTTACCACTTTAGATTTACAGAGGGGGTCTACTGCTAAAATGACTGCCCTCGATCTGACATTCACGGCGATACCTCACATGCATGGTGAAATTGCTGTTTACATACGACACAAGACCAACGCTTACGCTCGCCTTTGTGCGGGAGCACAGGGGTGCTTTTTTTATTATTATTTACTTTGCTTTTTTATTTTATTCGTAAACTGTTTCTTTCATTTTTTATTTTTTTTAAAATCATTTTTGTTATCTCAGGGAATGTAAATATCCCCTATGATAGCAATAGGTAGTGACAGGTACTCTTTTTTGAAAAAATTGGGGTCTTTTAGGCCCTAGATCTCTCCTCTGCCCTCAAAGCATCTGACCACACCAAGATGTCACACCCAATGGCGCAGTTTATATCTGGCGAAACCTAAGTCCTGAAATGCTCGTAGCTTCCAGTTTCTTAGGCCATAGAGATGATTGGAGCTGTTCTGGTCTCATATCAGCTCTATTGTCAGCTGGCAGAACCACCGGCTGCATTCTCTGGTTCCCTGGTGGGACAAGAGAGCCAGAGAAAACCATGGAAGACGGCGGGAGGGGGGGGCGACATTCGCTCCCACTGCTTCTAAAAGCAGTCTAGAGGCTAATTAGCCACTAGGATTGCTTTTACATGAAAGCCGACCGCTGGCAGAAAGAAATGATACCAAGATGATACCTAAACCTGCAGGCATCATTCTGGTATAACCATTTAAAGACCAGCAACATACCAGTATGTTGCTGGGTCTTGTTGGGCATATATTGTAATGTTCTTTTTTTTCATGAAGCCTGTGGGCTGAACGGAAAAAAGAGATTGGTGGGTATGCCCACCATTAGAATACCGCCCTTCATCCACCCACTTCTAATGAGGGGCATACATGCACCATTTATTTTTAACTGTGGTGGTGAAATCACCTCCTACAACGATGGAGTCGCTGATTTACGTATTGTGAGAGCAAACGCTGTTGCTGTCAAGATAAATAAATCAGTGCTGCAGCTGAATGGCGTAACTGAAAAGCAAATAATAAAACATTAACTCAATAAAACAACTTATTTTTTTATCGCAATCTGTGCCTAAACAATATATGCCAAAGCATGGGAGCAAATCACCCCTCCACCCCTGGCCCCATGCTTTGGCATACATGCTCTTTTTTTTTAACTGTGGTGGTAAAATCACCTCCTACAGTGTTGGAGTCACGGCTTTACATATCGTGGGAGAAAACGCTGTTGCTGTCAGAATAAATAAACCCGTGCTGCAGCTGAATGGTGTACCTACTAAGCAAATGATGGTTAACAATAAACAAAGTAACATTAAAGTACAACAGTAAGACTTCCCATACCTGCAAAGTAAATACAGTAAAAATAAAACATTACAGTTCTAAAATACAGTAACAATAGAGAGAGAACAATAGATATAGAACAATAGAGAGCGAACGTAAGAGAGGGAATAATAGACATAGAAGAAAAATAAAACGACAACTCTTTTTGGCTTTTTTTTATGTGTTTATAAACTGTAGCTGTAAACGTTCCAGATTAGGGTCTCTCAATGTGATGGCCATCTCATCTTTCAAAGCCCCATGTAAGTGTGTGCCCTAGGACTGTGTAATGCTGTACCCTACGCTAAACACTCAACTAGTGTGTGGTAGCGTTTGAAACAGTCACCAATGCAGAGACAGGAGGGACAATAAAAGCGGGTGTCACGCCTATAGCTGCGTTTTCTGCAGACACAACATCTTCTTTGGGGGTTTCTTTGGGTAGGGGTACCAGGGAGGACATACGGAAAATGCCTCTCATGCAGCCGCCTCATTGCATTTGCATTGGGAGGTGGGCCACAGTACCATCTGGAAACAGAAGGGCCATGATGAGCTTTTTCTGGAATTTTAGGAAGGATCTAGTTCATCCTGAAGCTTTGTATAGCACAAAAGCATTCAGCCGAGCCAATTGGAATAAATATACAGACCCTTTTTATACCAGCGTCTGGTCTTATGGGCAATTAGGTACGGCGCCAACAACTGGTCGTTGAGGTCCACCCCTCCCATGTTAAGGTTGTATTCATGGACAGAGAGTCGTTTCTCCACAACACCAGTTGCCGTGGGAATTTGGACTGTCGTATCTGCGTCAAGGGAGGCCAGAACGAAAACATTCCGTGTATCCCTCCACTTCACTGCTAACAAATGATTACATTTCAAACGGGCTCTCTCCCCCCATCTAAGTCAGGATTCTGCAAGCCATTGGGGAAAGCCCCAGCGATTAGATTGCATAGTGCCACATGTGCCAATTCCACAATCAAAAAGGTGACTAAAAAGTGGCACGCTTGTGTAATAATTGTCCACGTACAAGTGGTACCCCTTTCCGAATAAGGGTGACACCAAGTCCCACACAATCTTACCAGCACTCCCTATGTAGTCTGGGCAGTTCTCTGGCTCCACGTGACTATATTTTCCCTCGTAAAACTATATGTATAGCCTGTTGCCTGGGCCTGGAGACGGATCGGTTCTGAAGCGAATCCGATCGGCGCGGCCACCTAGGGGGTAACATTGATTTGCCCAGCAGAGCCAACCTGCCGCAGTAAAACTGCAGCGGCTGGGTCCGGAAGTGGTTAAAAGGGAACCTGTCAAAAGGGAAATGCATAAGGATTGCAAGTATGCAGAGCAGGAGTTCTGACTTGTCTCAGATCCTGAAGGACGCTGAACAGCATAATAGTCAGGCAGCAGCTAGCTTTATCACAAGGAGGTCAGAAATGGCAACCACTTTTTTTTAAAGTTGCTTTAGACCATCAATATTGCAAAATCTGATATGTGAGCCCTCATCATGTAAAACAACCAATTCAGTTTAAAATAGAAATGAAAGGGAAAACATTTGTATATACACATACAGGTGCTTCTCAAAAAATGTGAATCTCTTAAAAAAAAGTTAATTTATTTCAGTAATTCAATTCAAACAGTGAAACTCATATTTTATATAGATGCATTACACACAGAGTGATATATTTCAAACATTTATTTCTTTTAATTTTGATGTTTAACGCTTACAGCTAGTGAAAAAACGAAATTCAGGATCTCAGAAAATTTAAATACTACATAAGACCAATTAAAAAAAAAAGGATTTTAATATAGAAATGTTGGCTTCCTGAAAAGTATGTCTATGTACGGTATATTATGCACTATACCAATACTTGGTCGGGGCTCCTTTTGCATGCATTACTGCATCAATGTGGCGTGACATAGGGGTGATCAGCCTGTGGCACTGCTGAGGTGTTATGGAAGCCCAGGTTGCTTTAATAGCGGCCTTCAGCTCATCTGCATTGTTGGGTCGCTCATCTTCCTCTTGACAATATCCCACAGATTCTCTATGGGGTTTAGGTCAGGCGAGTTTGCTGGCTAATTGAGCACAGTGATACCATGATCATTAAACCAGGTATTGGTACTTTTTGTCAGTGTGGGCAGGTGCCAAGTTGATTGCATACACAGATGCTACTGGCTAGTAACTCTCCCAACACAGCAATTAGCTTCCCTTAATAGATTTTCACAGGAAAGCCCTATTTTGAGTCCATTCCAGCTTCCTATCTTAATGTTCTAAAGGTTTATTTTATTTTTTTTAATAAAAATAACAAACATGTTATATATCCAAGGGTTTTGCCCCAATCCTCTCCATTAGGTGCCCCCACGGAGAGCCGCTTTCCCTGGTGGCACCTGCACGGGGTCGCTCCTGTGTCCCGCTGCTGCATCCATTGACAAACAGCAGGACTCAGCCCTGCCCCCCACGTCACTGGATTTGATTGACAGCAGTTCGAGTCAATGGCTCATGCTGCTTTCAATCTGTCCAATGAGGAGAGAGACTCTGGCTGGAGCCGCTGCGTTCATGCACAATGCTGGATCGGATTGGGCTCAGGCAAGAAAAAAGGGGGGGGCTGTTTTTTTTTTCACCTTATTGGGTGGTTTGCAGGTGCATAGAATGCATTAAGGTGGAAAACTTTGAGACTTTACGATCACTTTAAAGTGGATATTTTTTGGAACCTTAAGTGTGTTGTTTTTTTTTCTAGTTTAAACCAATAAATTAACTTTGACTCTCATCATTGGGTCTGGTGCTCCTTACGTTGGTGCATGATTTTTTGGGGAAAATGGCTTTATTCTTTACGCAGGTTTAGCAGGTAACAGCTTATATCCACATACAGCCACACATGTCTATGAGCTAAAATGGCTTTTATGTGAATACTATTTCTATTAGGTTTTCCAATTAAGGGGAAATAACTGAGCAACCGCTGTATGCAACAACTGAGCTTCCCAGGCACAGAAAATAGCCAAAATTTTACATTGTCCTTTTGGGGCACATTTTTATTTTTTTGTTTTTTTTTCACAATAAAGTTTTTTTTACAAGAGAAGAAATATTAACAGTTGTACAAGGATTATAACATTTTTACAAACTCTCGTGTATGGTATAGGTTCAACAATAAGTTTGAACACTGCTGATTGGCATTCTCAATTCCTATGAGCACAACTGTATAACAATATTAGAGCATTTGGTGGGTAGTACTCGGTGAGATATAGGCTGGCCATGTATTATGAAAATTGGTGTTTATAATTTTAATAAACAGCGCCCACCGTCAAAGTATATAGTTTTTCTTTTCAAAAGTTTTTATTGAGCATAAAACAAGTATACAGATATTACAAACATGGAGTAACATCAGAATCAATATATGGAACTTATGTGTTACAGAACATAATGAACTCAGGCATATACATGGCTGTACATAAATTTCTGATATTAGTGTGTACAGAAAGGAAACACATCATAACGTAAAATAATAAAGCATGGACATAAAACACTACTTGTAACATCTGGTGATGTATGGGATGCTCACCAAAAAGAACAAAATAGATCTGTGTCTATAAATGATAAAATGTAGACAAATATTATTATCTCTAAAGCTCAAGAGTACAAAACTGCTATTATGGTAAGGAATTCTATATCTAGACACCTAAAATGGGATTAAACTTATGACAGAGAGATGGAGCTGTAAGGTATGTATGTGAATTGATATGAAGTCCTAACATAAGAGAGAGAATGGAAAAGACTGAAAAGGTACGAGATAATGGAGACTGGTGTGGACACACTTGGCATTTAAACAATTGCTTGTATCGCTATCGACAAGTCATAGAATGACCCAATACATAAGACAAGTCATAGAATGACCCAATACATAAGACAAGTTAACCTAATAGATATATCCTATCCTAAATGTTAATAATAGGAAAGGGGAACCTAAGGTGAGGGAAGATAGGGAGGGGAGGACAGGTAACATGTAAGGCCGAGCCAAAGGACCAGGAGCGAAATGTGTAGACCAGCTACACATTAAGTATCAGGAAGGGAGCTGTGGGATAGAAGAGTATCATCCTGTAAAGCTTGAAATTCTTGGGTAGTGGTGAATTGTAGCCAGCAAGACCAAGTTTGGTTGAATTTAAATTGCGTTTCTTTGGCTTGATGTATGATCTCTTCCATTTCAGCTGTTTTTTGAATACGAATAAACCAATCTTTGACCGTTGGTGGAAGAGTAGAGCGCCAGTTTCGGGGGATACACATATTTGCCGCCATAATCATGTGCATGGGCAAGGAACGGAAATATGTGCGCATGGAGTGAGCTGGATAGTGTAACATAAATTGAGCTGGGGAGTATTCCAGTTTATAAGATGTGATATCTTGTATGAGTCTATGCACCTTTTTCCAGAAGGGTTGTATTTTGGTGCAGGACCACCAAATATGCAATAATGTCCCTAGATCTGTACCACATCTCCAGCACATGGGTGAAAGGGACAGGTAGAATTGGTGTAGCTTAGAAGGTGTATTATACCATCTTGAGAGAATTTTAAAGGCGTTTTCCTGTACACAAACATTCAAGGAACCTTTATGGGTGATTGTGTATATGGAGTCCCAGTGGTTATCAGGAATATAGTATATAGTTTTTATTTTACTAATGATCTGATTATGTCTCATATACGGTTATTCGGTGTACACTCTATACAAGCTTATGTCGCATAAGGTATAAAGTTGGATAGAGAAGGTAACAGACCCAAAGGAGGGTGAGATAAGAAAAGAAGGAAAGAGACAGAAGACCAAGGTCCCAGATTTGCCGTATGCTTCGGAATATTTGAAGACGACCCAAGGTTGCCAGGTTTTATTGAATTTTTCGATTGTTTCATGAACTGTCGCCCTTATTTCCTCCATATTATAGAGGTGATGAACCTTGTTTAACCATTCTTTGAGTGTAGGGGTAGTGGTGGTTTTCCAGTATCAAGGAATTACCGCTTTTCGCACCAGTGAGTAGTAATCTAGTCAGTAATCTCTTATATTTTTTCATTGAACAATTAGTAATGTGTAGTAAGCAGCACGCTGCGGTTAATTGAATTGATGTCTCTGTAATAAGCTTTATAGTCCCAAAAGACTTTCCGCCATAATGGCTGTATCAAGATACAGTCCCACCATATATGTTGTAATGTGCCTTTCGCCTGATCGCAGGGCCAGCAGAGGTCTGAAACTGCTGGAATCCATCTATGTATTTTAATTGGTGTGTTGTACCAATTTGTCAGGAATTTATAAGAAGTTTCCTGTAAGCATGTGCTAATTGCGCACACAGGCACATAGCCATTGGTCCTTATTGAAAGAAGTGTTTAGTGCAGTTTCCCAGAACACTTTGTGTTTATTTGGTTCATGGAGTCCAGAGGTCTGCAACCAGGCATAGGGTAATGAAATATTTTTTTCAGTTTTGGCCTCCGTGAGCATATTAAATAAGGGCAAGAGCCAGTGCATCCCATTGGGAAATAAATTTATAAGAACGAACAAAAATCCTGGATGGCTTAACTCCAATGTAAAAACGCATATAAAAGCAAAGATGAAGGTCTTCAAAAAACACAAGGCTGAGGAATCATGAGGAATCATCATCAGCATTCAGACTTTACAAAGAATGCAACAAGAAATGTAAGGGTGCAATTAGGGTGGCTAAGATAGAACATGAAAGACACATAGCGGAGGAGAGCAAAAAAAAAAAAAAAATCACACGAAATTCTTTAAGTATATAAACAGTAAAAAAAAGGAGGACAGATCATATTGGCCCCATAAAGAATGAGGAAGGAAATCTGGTTACAAACGATGGGGAGATGGCGAAGGTATTGAATTTATTTCTCTCCTCAGTCTTCACAAAGTAATCGGGGGGGGGGGGGGGGGGGGCGCTTCAGTAACCAAAACTGCAGTGTTTATCCTCAGGACACATGACAGGAAGCACCCTCATGGCTAACGGAGGACAGAATTAGAGATTGACTTGAAAAAATTAACATTAATAAGTCACCGGGACCGAGGGTCCTTAGGGAACTTAGTCAAGTAATTGCTAGAAAATTGTTTTTACTGACAGTCTACTAACGGGAATTGTACCAACTGATTGGAGAAAAGCCAGTGTAGCACCAATATTTAAAAAAGGGCCAAAATACATCCCTGGGAATTACAGCCCAATTAGCCTAACATCAATAGTATGCAAGCTCCTGAAGGGGATGGCAAGGAACTATATACAAGATTTTAGTAAAGAAAACAGTATCATTAGCAGTAATCAGCATGGATTCATGAAGAATCGTTCTTGTCAAACCAATCTATTAACCTTCTATGAGGAGGTGAGCTGCCATCTAGATAAAGGAAGGCCTGTAGATGTGGTGTATCTGGATTTCACAAAAGCATTTGACACAGTTCCCCATAAACGTTTACTGTACAAAGTAAGGTCCGTTGGCATGGACCATAGGGTGAGTACATGGATTGAAAACTGGCTACAAGGGCGAGTTCAGAGAGTAGTGATAAATGGGGATTATTTGGAATGGTCAAGGGTGAAAAGTGGGGTCCCCCAGGGTTCTGTGCTGGGACCAATCCTATTTAACCACTTTCAGACCGGACCAATTTGCAGCCAAAGGACCAGGCCCCTTTTTGCGATTCGGCACTGCGTCGCTTTAACTGACAATTGCGCGGTCGTGCGACGTGGCTCCCAAACAAAATTGACGTCCTTTTTTTCCCACAAATAGAGCTTTCTTTTGGTGGTATTTGATCGCCCCTGCGGTTTTTATTTTTTGCGCTATAAACAAAAATAGAGCGACAATTTTGAAAAAAATGCATTATTTTTTATTTTTTGCTATAATAAATATCCCCAAAAAATATATAAAAAAAAATTTTTTTCCTCAGTTTAGGCCGATACGTATTCTTCTACATATTTTTGGTAAAAAAAATCGCAATAAGCGATTATTGATCGGTTTGCGCAGAAGTTATAGCGTTTACAAGATAGGGGATAGTTTTATAGCATTTTTATTAATAATTTTTTTTTTATTATTAATGGCGGAGATCTGCGATTTTTTTTGTGACTGCGACATTATGGCGGACACATCGGACATTTTTGACACATTTTTGGGACCATTGTCATTTTTACAGCAATTAATGCATTTAAATGCATTGATTTCTGTATAAATGACACTAGCAGTTTAGGGGTTAACCACAAGGTGGCAGTGTAGGGGTTAAGTAGGCCTAGGGGTGTGTTTTTTACTGTGGGGGGGCGTGGCTGTCAGCTAGTGAATGCTGATCTCTGCTCCAATCACAGGGAGCAGAGATCGGCGTCACTAGTTGCTAGGCAGAACAGGGAGATGCTGTTTATCTCGGCATCTCCCCGTTCAGCCGCTCCGTGAGACGATCGCGGGAGTCCCCGCGGCGATCGAGTCCGCGGGGACCGCGGCCGGACTCACGGGGGTCCCGACCGGCGCGGGAGCGCGCCGCTCCCGGCGCGCTCCCGATGGCACGGACAGGCGAAAGGAGGGACGTATATATACGCCCTCCTGCCTGTACGTGCCATTCTGTCGACGTATATCGTCGTGCGCCGGTCGGCATGTGGTTAATGTGTTCATAAACAACCTGGATGATGGGATAAACAGTTCAATCTCTGTATTTGTGGAATATACTAAGCTAAGCAGGGCAATAACTTCTCCGCAGGAAGTGGAAACCTTGCAAGAAGATCTGAACAAATTAATGGGGTGGGCAACTACATGACAAATGAGGTTTAATGTGGAAAAATGTAAAATAATGCATTTGGGTGGCAAAAATATGAATTCAATCTATACAATGAGGGGGAGAACCTCTGGGAGAATCTAGGATGGAAAAGGACCTGGGGGTTCTAGTAGATGACAGGCTCAGCAATGGCATGCGATGCTAAGCTGCTGCTAAGAAAGCAAATAGAATATTGGCATGCATTAAAAAGGGGATTAACGCAAGAGATAAAGCGGTAATTCTCCCACTCTACAAGACTCTGGTCTGGCCGCACCTAGAATATGCTGTCCAGTTCTGGGCACCAGTCCTCAGGAAGGATGTACTGGAAATGGAGCGAGTACAGAGAAGGCCAACAAAGCTAATAAAGGGACTGGAGGGTATTTGTTATGAAGAAAGGTTGCGAGCACTGAACTTATTCCCTCTGGAGAAGAGACGCTTGAGAGGGGATATGATTTCAATTTACAAATACCACACTGGTGACCCCACAATAGGGATACAAATTTTCTGCGGAATGCAATTTAATAAGACACGTGGCCACTGATTAAAATTAGAAGAAATTAGATTTAACCTTAAACTGCGTAGAGGGTTCTTTACTGTAAGAGCAGCAAGGATGTGGAATTCCCTTCCACAGGCGGTGGTCTCAGCGGGGAGCATCGATATTTTCAAAAAACTATTAGATAAGCACCTGAACAACCACAACATACAGGGATATATAATGTAATACTGACATAATCACACACATAGTTTGGACTTGATGGACATGTGTCTTTTTTCAACCTCACCTACTATGTAACTATGAGAGACACAGTTTCAAATGGAGTTAAAGGTCTCGTAAGATGTTTATACCTTTGGGGACTCAAGACATAACTGTGAATCTGTCGATATTCCCAGTGTGTCGGATATGTTGGTCCTTTCTCAGTTTAAATTTCCCAAATCGATTTGACTTTACTGCCTTTGAAACAGTGTGTGGCCAAAAAAGGTATATTCCCATCTGTATACATCTGTGATGACTTATTCATTCCTGGCGGGAAGTCTGGGTTAGATATCAGCAGTGTTAGGGGACCTGGGGATGTAGTTAAGTCAGAGAACCGAATCACTTGTAGGTTTTTAAGTGTCGCCCCTACAAGAGGGTGTTGTTTCAGCTGTCTAGGACAAGATGGAGCACATTTTTGGATTGTTCTTTTTATTTAGCGATTTTTGCATATTTCAGAAAAATCTGTTTTAAAATTTCATTCATCTATTTTAAAAAAAAATTTGAGTAATGCATACGCATTTAATTTTAAACATATATTTTATTTTTTAAGGGCACATTACAATTTTGGGTTTACTGTACCAGTATTATGAAAATTACAATTATGTTTTCACATATTTGAGTGCAATACGTTATCAATGAAAAAATATTTGGGCTGTTACGCAATTTTATTTATTCAGAATTTTACAGTGTATGCCCCTAATGCTACAGTGAGTATGAACCCTTATTGGAAACACAGTGCGTTTTCTAGGGCTCTACCTCACACCACCCTGAGTGTTCTCAGGCCAGTCCTCTGTAATAAGGGGTTACCAGCCTGTTTATCTAATACAGGTGCAATTTGGGCATTAGTAAAAATCAAAAATCCAGCAATCTTGCTATTATGGCTCTCAAATTAGAACATATATGAGTTGGTAAATCTTAAAAGGTCATACTAAATGAAATACACTTATCCACAACATAGCCCTAAACCTCAATTTAATCTTTAAAGAATAAATGCACGTTCAGAGCATGGATCTCCATATGCCCATCCCTTTCACTGCAGATGTATTCAAGCTCAAATGAACATCCAGGTAAAATCCTCTAAATATACAGTATTCAAGGTGCATCAAAACAAAAGGTGTGCAAAGTCTTAGTTTTCTTTGGAAAGCAGCAGAAAAGTCGGGCACCTGCCAGCCTGCTGCGGAGAAAGCCTCCCTCTCTGTGTGTAAGCAAAGATTCCCAATGCAGGTATTCTGAGCAAAATTTCCAGGAGTTGAAAATATAATGCAGAATGTGGAAGCAATGGTCTCTCTGCAGATATTGTTCTGAGCAAGGTTTCAGAGAGTTCCAGAGATGATGCAGAATGTGAATGCAGTGGTCTCTCTGCAGGGGTATAACACCCTCTACTGAGTCAAATCTAGAACTCTGCAATTAGCAAAGCTCCTGCCCCATGTGATTGGGGAGTTCTAGCTCTGACTCTGTAAGAGGGGCATGTTGGAACTCTTCAGAGAGACCATTGCTTCCACACACTGCCTCAGCTATTGAACCCTCTACAACCTTGCCCACAACAGCACCAACTTATTTTAAAGGATAACTGCACTTTCGGAGCATGAAGCTCCCCAAGCCCATCCTTTCCACTGCAAAAATCATCAGTCTTTGGAAACCTTCCAAAAGCTGAACAGTACACTGTCACTGACTGTTGAATACATCTCTGTCCAGCTAGAACAGTTGATCTCTGAATGATATTTCTATTAGGATTCTCATTTAATGGGAAATAAATGAACAATTACAATGTGGCACCTAAACAAACTACCATTATGTCCATTTGCCGGCAAGAAGGAGTTTATTTCCCATCTTCCCAATGGACATCAACTGTCTAGATTTCTACATGAATTAAGCACGGTGAATACCCGCTGTGTTCGGACCACAGATCCGTAGTACAGCAACTACCATTAATTGGTGTTAATTTAGTATGTCTTCCCAGATTCTCCAGGAATAATTAATTATCCAATTAGCAAGGTTACACTGCATTAATGCTCCGTGAATGAGCGGGAAGACGAGAGAGGACAGCCTGGAGTGTGATGGATAAACTGACAAAACCTGCTGGCCTGTGCTCCTCTGTATTTTATTTTATCCATTTATAGTCCTGACCTAACTAACAGCTCTTTAAAGAGCAAATAGAACCATCTATCCCCAGCCCTGTCCTGTGGAGCTTGCAATCTGCCGTCCCGACAGTAGTCATTTAGGAGCCTAGCCACACTGGATGAGTGGGTAGAGGCATTTTTGGAGCCTAATCAATATGCATACAGTGACAAATAAAAAACAGTATCTAGTAAATGTTTCAGCTGATTTTAGTGCTCTCCTGTACTGTGCTGGGGCATCATCTCATGACTCAGTACTTCTCCAAGATCTCCTTGAAAGGATTGTGGCATCACCGTTCAGATTCACATATGATTGTTTTCACATATGAGTTTTTGAGATTAATTATTTAATCATTTTCTAATGTTAAATTACTCATGATCATTTTCTGTATGTTTACTATTCATGTATGCATATTCAGTGCTTTTTAGTAATATTTTTAGCACTTTTTTGGAGTTGATATTCCACCTTAATTGTTTTCACCAAATGTGTTGTCATATTTATTTTTTCCCTTTTTAAGTTTGAAATTATGACTAGTCTAACTATTTTCCCCAATTTTTATATTTATTATTAGGATTGTAATCTGTTTAGTGCTGCCCCCGTTTTTTATTTTCACACTTTTGAGTTTTGTATTCTAGACTTTTGGTGCTGGCAGCTTATTTTACCTGATTCATCTCAGGCCCTTACACCTCTTTCTAGCGCAGCGTTTGGCCTTTTGGCTTTTTTTTATCAGTTGTGAAAAAGGGCCAGACCAACCATGGGAGATGATAAATACCTCATGGAGGAAGATGGCAGTCACCAAAACTGTTGATCTTGTGTCAAAAGAGATTATGAAATACATGAAAGGTTACCAAAAAGGACACGTTTCGCTGGACACGCTGGAATTAGACTTATGCCCCGTACACACGGTCGGAAAATCCAACCACAAAATCCATCGGATTTTTTCCGACGGATTTTGTCCGACACTGGTGTTGCATACACACGGTCGGACAAAGTTGTCGGAGAATCCTATCATTCTGAACGTGGTGACGTTTGTTGCCTACGACGGGACTACGTAGAGGCTAGTAGCCAATATCTTTGGTCTTGTATTGTGATCTGAGCATGCGTGGCACTTTGTCCGTCGGAATTCGCTACACACGATCGGAAAAAGTCCAATAGGACTTTGTTGTCGGAAAATTTGAGAGCAGGAGATAAAACTTTGTTCGTCGGAAAATCAGACGGAAAACGTCCGATGGAGCCTACACACGGTCGGAATTTCCGACAACATGGTCCGATAGGACATTTTCCGTCTGAAAATCCGACCGTGTGTACGGGGCATTAGACCCATAGGAATGAATAGCAGGGAATGCATGTGTATACTAAGTAGAGGATCTGATGGGGATATTTTGGGAATAAAGGATGTGCAGCAATTGTTGCAATGGTAAGAAAAGTAAGAAGTTGACTGAAAGTGAACTTGTCCTTTAAGTGAAAACATGTCAAAACAATCTGTAGCTATAAATTTGGGCTCTCCAAACTTCCTAAACAAAGGGCCAGATTACTGTCCTTTAGAGGGGCCAGATTGTGGCCAGTGGAAGTAAGAAAAATACACAAAGCATTTGTGGTCAAATGGAGGAGGAATAGTGCCCCATTGTTGGTATTAGTGGGAGGATTGATGCCCCACCATTGGTGTCAGTGGGAAGAATAGTGCCCATCATTGTAATAGTGCCCTATCATTGGTATTAGTGAGAGGAATGCTGCCCTATTGTTGGTATCAGTGGGAGGAATTATGCCCCATCATTGGTGTCAGTGAGAAGAGTAATGCCTCATCATTGCTGTCAGTGGGAGGAATAGTGCGAGCTAATTGCTGTCAGTGGAAGGAATAGCTCTCCATTGTTGGTGTCGATGGAAGCAATAGTGTCCCATCTTTGGTGTCAGTGGTAGAAATAATGCTCCCTCATTTATACAAGTGGGAGAAATAGTGCCCCATTGTTCGTGTCAGTGGAAGCAATAGTGTCCCATCTTTAGTGTCAGTGGTAGAAATAGTGCTCCCTAATTTATACAAGTGGGAGAAATAGTGCCCCGTTGTTGGTGTCAGTGGGAGGAATAGTGTTCCACGTTTATACCAGTGGAGGAAATGGTGCCCCATCTTTGGTGTCAGTAGAAAGAAAAGTGCCACATTGTTTGTGTCAGTGGGAGGAATTATGCCCCATCGTTGTTGTCAGAAGAAGGAATGGTGCCTCATCGTTGATGTCAGTGGGAGGAATAGTGTTCCACGTTTATACCAGTGGAGGAAATGATGCCCCATCTTTGGTGTCAGTAGAAAGAAAAGTGCCACATTGTTTGTGTCAGTGGGAGGAATTATGCCCCATCGTTGTTGTCAGAAGAAGGAATGGTGCCTCATCATTGATGTCAGTGGGAGGAATAGTGCCCCGAGGGCCGGATAAGGGCAAGCAAAGGGTCATAGTTTGGAGACCATTGCGCTAGACCCAAAGGTTGCTGAAATTATGTGCAAATCGTGATCCTGTACAGATTGAGTTAATGCATTAGACTCTACATTCTTCAAATGCCCATAACCACCATTACTGCGAGTAGCAAAAGTGTGCGCATTCCATGAATGGAATCTGCAGTCTGGAAATTCTAATGGAGGACAATATTCAGTGGCAATGGTTGTGGAAGCTACTGCATCAGCACTGAGGCTAGATTCGCTCTCTGGCTTCACTTGTCAATAGGGATGGGTCATGTTCGACTTTTATTTGCGTATAACTTCAGCTGCTTGTATGTCTGGATCTAAATGTTCTAGGCACGGTTTACTTTTAGTGCAGAGTGCCTTATGCTGTTAGCTATGCTTTGTACAGTTACTCTCATATACTGCCTGAAATGACTTTTCAGAAGAAATGTCAGCTCTGTGTGTGACATTCCAGGATGAGCTATTACACTAAACTGCAAATGACCATTCAGATCCTGCCAGGAGTCTGCATCATATGCCAAATAATGTCCGCAAGTTCTTAGAGCACTGAGCACAAGCTATATCAGTAAATGTAATGATCGCTCTCTTATGAATACTTCAGTTTCCTCTAACAGTCCTAAGACATACTGGCAGCCTAATTGGCTTTCACCCAAGCACGGGCCTTAGTGTGTCAGAACGAGTGGGGTAAGGATATTAAAGTGGGTGCTTCTTTGGAGATGGGTACTGATGTGAATTATTCAGTGCCCTCCACAGAGTGCTGCAGAAAGATTGTCAGTGTTCTATGAATAAGTAAAAGAAAAGAAGATCTCTCTGCGGCAAATGCATGTAGACACAGCAATTTGTGTTGCTGAGGCATTTATTTTTCTTCATTCAGTCACTATACACCATGTTTGGTTACAAGCTGTGTCTGTTCACACATAGATCATTTAAAGCTGAGTTCCGGGCCGACTGCTAAATGCAAAGAAGAAATGCATATAAAAGGAACACTTTTTTCCTGAAATAGTATTTACATTTCTGTCCATCCGTTCCAAAAATGTACACAGCTCTGCCACAGTTCTGTCTCGCAGGGCAAAAGACCTGCGTTTTCTCTGCTGCTGTTAAAGTAGAACTATGGGCAAAACTTTTTTTCCCATTTTGGATAGGGGAGTGTTATCACCCCTGTTAGATTTTTTTTTTTCGCCCTCTGTGTCCCATTGCAGAGATTTCCCTTCACTTCCTGTCCCATAGCCAAACAGGAAGTGAGAGGAAATCCATGCAAATTAAAGGAATTCTTTGGGGACCCCCAGGTCACCAGAACTAGTGTCCCCATTAGAAGATTTTGCCTCTACTTTTCTGAGGACAACCCAAAATTTGATATTTTCTTTACTTTCAATGAATCTCCTTAACATGGGCAAAGACTGCAGTAAAAACTGACAGGTGTTCTAGTCCCTCTCCACTCTATAACTAAAAGGCAAAACTTTTTTTTTTTTTTTTAGTTTTGGGTACTTTATCCACTTATGCCCCGGACAATTTGGCTGCTCAATGACCTGGCCATTTTTTGCGATTCGGCACTTTGTCGCTTTAACTGACAATTGTGCAACTGTGCGGTGCCCAAACAAATTTGACTACCTTTTTTTCCCCACAAACAGAGCTTTATTTTGGTGGCATTTGATCATCTCTGCGTTTTTTTTTTTTTTTTTTTTTGGCGCTATAAACAAAAAAAGAGCAACAATTTTGAAAAAAAAAAAAAAACACCAATATTTTTGTACTTTTTGCTATAATAAATATCCCCAATTTTTTTTTAAAAAAGCTAATTTTTTCCTCAGTTTAGGCTGATATGTATTCTTCTACATATTTTTGTTAATAAAGATTGCAATAAGCATATATTGATTGGTTTGCGCAAAAGTTATAGCGTCTACAAAATGGGAGAAAGATTTATGGCATTTTTATTATTACATTTTTTTTTTGCTAGTAATGGCGGCGATCAGCGATTTTTATCGGACTGCGACATTATGGCGGGCAGGACACTTTTGACACATTTTTGGGACCATTGACAATTATACAGCGATCAGTGCTATAAAAATGCACTGATTACTGTGTAAATTTTACTGGCAAGGAAGGGGTTAACACTAGGGCCGATCAAGGGGTTAACTGTGTTCCCTAGTGTGTGTTCTAACTGTAGGGGATGGGAGTGACTGGAGGAAATGACAGATCGTGGTCCCTAGCTAGTAAGAACTCTCGCTCTGCCTCTCCTCTCAGAACAAGGATTTGTGTGACTGCCAGCCACGTGCATCTGCACCGGGCGCACGCACGCCTGCTATCCCGCTTAAAAGGGACCGACGTACAGCTACGACAGTTCGCGGGATCGTGCCGACCTGCCACAGTATAATGACGGCAGCTGGTCAGCAAGCAGTTAAGTAACACTTGGGCTAGTTTACACTTGCTTCAAAAAAAGGCCTCAGACATGCATTGTTAACGCTCTCTGAATGCCAGTCAAAGTCCCTGTCGCTAAATAAAATAGTTAGCTTACAGTCCTGTTTAGCTGCAGGCGCTTTAACCACTTCCCAACGGCAGTACGTCATATGATGTCATGTATTTTAAGTGGGGATATCTGGATAATGCCTGCAGCTACAGGCATCATACAGATATAGTTTTTTTTCCGCCGGTGATTCTGTGCTCTGTAAGAACAATCATAGCAGCAGTACAGCCTTTTGATTGTGCTTACAGGCAGTGGGAGGGGACGTTCCCCCCACCGCCCTCCAGGGCTTCTCCCGACTCACCCGTGCGATCGGTTAGCCCAAGAATACATTGGTCGCCGCTGGAAGTTTACCATAGAGATTTCTGGTGACCAGATGGTCCCCAGTCATCTCTATGACCCTCGGCGGCCCGGACGCGACGTTATGACGTTGTATACGTGCCGGCGGAAGTAAACAAAGCCGAGGACGCGGCTGGAAAGGCTGAGAGTTTTTTTTCTTTTTGATCTCAGCCTTTCGAGCCTGGAGGAGAGATGTGTGGTCTTATTGACCCCACATCTCTCCATAAAGGGGACATGTCACGCACTATTCCAATAAAAAGGGATGTTTACATTCTTTGTAATAGGAATAAAAGCGATCAAATTTTTTTTTAAAAGAAATAAAATTAAAATGAAGAATAAAAAAATTAAAGCGCCCCCGTTCCCACGTACAGAAGCAAACGCATACGTAAGTCGCGTCCACATATGTAAACAGTGTTAAAATCACACGTGAGGTATCGCCACAAGCAAAAGCAACAATTCTAGCCCAAGACCTCCTCTGTAACTCTAAACATGTAACCTGTAAATAAATTTAAAGGGTCGCCTATGGAGTTTTTTAAGTACCAAAGTTTAACTAAGCACCTTTCCTCTAGTGTGCGCAATTTCTAAGCGTGACATGTTAGGCATCTATTTACTTGGCGTAACATCATCTTTTACATTATACAAAAAAAAATGGGGTAACTTTACTGTTTTTTTTTTAATTCATGAGAATTAAAAGAAACATGTTTGAAAAATTGCTGTGCAAATATCATGTGACATAAAAAGTTGCAACGACCGCCATTTTATTCCCTGGGGTCTTTGCTAAAAAAAAACATATATAAAGTTTGGGGGTTCTGAGTAATTTTCTAGAAAGAAATTATGATTTTTACATGTAGGAGCGAAGTGCCAGAATTGGCACGGATGGAAAGTATTTAACCACTTCAGCCCCGGAAGATTTTACCCCCTTCCCGACCAGAGCACTTTTTACAATTTTGCACTGCCCTGTTTTAACTGGTAATTGCACGGTCATGCAATGCTGTACCCAATCGAAATTTGCGTCCTTTTTTCCCCACAAATAGAGATTTCTTTTGGGTTTATAAAAAATTATATTTTCAAATTTTTGTTATAAAAAAAAATACAATAAACTCAATTGTAGTCAAACATTTAGACCAAAATGCATTCAGCCACATGTCTCAGGTAAAAAAAAGTTCAATAAGCATATATTTATTGGTTTGCGCAATAGTTATATCGTCTACAAACTAGGGTACATTTTCTGGAATTTACTCAGCTTTTAGTTTAGGATTACTATAATGGCAGGGCAGTACAACCCCCCCCCCCCCCCCCCAACTTACCCCATTTTGTAAAGTAGACACCCCAAGGAATTTGCTGAGAGGCATGTTGAGCACATTGAATATTTTATATTTTTGTCACAAGTGATTGAAAAATGACAAAAAAAAATAAAAAATGTACACAAAGTTGTTACTGAAATGTATATTGAGCACAAATAGCATGAGCAAATGTGAAATTAAACCTGAGAGCCATGTTGTGTCCATGGAATATTTTATATTTTGCCACAAGTTTCGGGAAAATTACAACTTTTCTTTTTTTTTTTTTTTTTTTTTTTACAAAGCTGTCACTAAATGATATATTGCTCGAAGATGGCATTGTTATATGTGGATTTACACCCTAAAATACATTCTGCTGCTTCTCCTGAATGCAGGGATACCACATGTATGAGAATTTTTGGCAGTCTAGCCACGTACAGGACCCCAAAAAACAATAAAATGGTGATTTTACTCCTCACTACCTATCACAGTTTCGGAGGCCCTGAAATGTCCAGATAGCACAACAACCCCCCCCCCCCCCTCCCCCAAATGACCCCATTTTGGAAAGTAGACACCCCAAGGTATTTGCTAAGAGGCATGGTGAGTATTTTGCAGCTCTCATTTGTTTTTGAAAATGAAGAAAGGAAAAGAAAAATGTATTTATTTTTTTAATTTTCAAAACTGTGACAAAAAGCGATATCTGCAAAATACTCAACATGCCTACCAGCAAATAGCTTTTAGTGACAACTTTGTGTAAAAAAAAAAAATAATGAATTTTCCTGAAACTTGTGGCAAAATATAAAATATTCCATGGACTCAACATGCCTATCAGCAAATAGCTTGGGGTGTCTACTTTCCAAAAAGGGGTCATTTGGGGGGGGGGGGGGTGGGGGGGGGGGGGGGGGGGGGGGGGGGGGTTGAATTGTCCTGTTTTTTTGCACAACATTAAAAGCTTATACCACACACTTCTAACCACTTAAAGACAAGTCATTTCTGACACTTTTTGTTTACATGAAAAAAATATTTTTTTTTTTTTTGCTAGAAAATTACTTTTAACCCCCAAACATTATATATTTTTTTTAAATCAAAGGCCCTACAGAATAAAATGGTAGGTGTTGGAATTTTTTTTAACACAGTATTTCACACAGATTTTTCAAACACAATTTTACAGGGGAATTAGCAACCCTTTCAG
The DNA here is from genome assembly GCA_028564925.1 of Lithobates sylvaticus. NCBI lineage: Eukaryota > Metazoa > Chordata > Amphibia > Anura > Ranidae > Lithobates > Lithobates sylvaticus. The sequence goes on from CM053033.1 coordinate 177,670,335, forward strand.
ATTTTATAGCCATCTGTGTCCCTACTGGGGAGAATCACTCCTTGTCACTGGGACTGCAAGTAAAGGAAAAAAAAAAACATTGAGTTGACACAGAACAGGAATAGAGGGGAAATCTGCCAACAAGGTCACTTGTGGGGACAACTGTCTGAGAGGATGTTTCGCACTTTTGAGAAGTTTCCTCTCACTTTCGGTTATGTCTACAGCACAGGAAGCTGGGAGAAAACTCTCAATAGGACAGATTGGGAGAAAAACTCCAACATGAGAAAAAAGCTTGGCCTTAACCCCCTAATCTCAAATGCTAACCTAACATAGCTCCTAAACCAGTGTTTCTCCACCTTTTAAATTTTGCGTGGCTAGTAAGGCCTGAAGTGGTGATGTCACCCATAGGTTTTATTGCCTATCCTTTTTTGTCAGCACTCCCTCCTCTCCCCTGCAGCCATGCTGGCTGACACACAAAAAAAAGAGACTATCCCTATATACTATCCCAGTGTTTCTCCACCTTTTTTCAGTCAAGGCACACTTTAAAAGTATGCACAATCTCGAGGCACCACATTCTAAAATGTAAACAACAAAGCAAATAGTTTTACACAACACAGCAGCATCTACACACAGGACACCTAACATTAGAGGTCAGTTATTTTTACAAAGCAAATATACCTTTGCACACTCGTACTGACTAGCATTGCAGCCTTTCTCTTCTCCCTCACACAGCTAACATGACCCCAGGGCTGATGGCGAGGGGGCAATCAAGGACACCATGTAGGCACCCGACATGCTTCTTGCCAAGCAATCACGCCAGTAATGCTGCACAATAAAACCCTGTGGATTTGTGTAGCAAAAAATAAATGAAAATAAAATGCAGGCTTGATCCAACCAGTGGTTTACTGCCAATTTTTGGCCAATTTTTAGACGTATCGAAGGCACTATGGTTGACAAAGGCTGTCCTAATCTAAGTTCTACCACTAAGAGGGCTGATTATTATAGAGAGTGGATACCAATGTCAGCTTTCTATTAAACAGCACAGGCCTGCCTTTCACTTCTTGTTCACAAAATGCTGGTTGTGGTGTCACATGTCCATTTGAAGCAGCAGATAGAGTGAAAGAGTGTGGCGGCTGGTGGTATATTTTTTTGGGGGGGGGGATGGCAATCAATGCACCCACAGCCACCGCCCTTCTCGGGCATCTCCTCCCTACTCTCCCCCGTTCATCTCCTCCCTTCTCTTCCTAGACGACCAATTTTATCGCCACTCCTTTTGGCTAATCGGGTGACGGGTCTCACGACCCACTTCCTGATTGGCCGGGAAGAGAATCAGTGTGACAGTAGCGAATATTCATTCGCTATTGTCACACACCGCACCCCGAGCGCACGCTTTTTTGAAGCCTATTAAAGTCTCTGGCTCTAATCTCCTGCTTCAAAAACAAAAAAAAAACACCCTATTGGAATCCATGCACCCCACAGGTAGATTAAGGGGCTGGACGCATGGATAGCGGGGTGACCACTGGTGGGAACACTTGTGGACAAGGATATTGTAGCAAGAGTGAGATTCCAAAGTGAGAGTAGAGCCAGGAACCCGCCACAGGACTTCCCAAGAGATGGAAGAAGCCAGTCGGTACCATAAGACCACACATCTGGCATTGAGCCTTTAAAATGCAAAAACCCATAAACCAATTGTATAAACATGCCATAATTAGAAAGTCATATATGCCCTGTTAAGTTACCTGCTTCACAGTAAAATGTACCTAGTAATAGTGTGAAACGTTGGTATCCAACTGTGTGTAGGAGACAGGGGTCATCTTAATGGTGACTATTGCTTATAATAAGTGGTGCATTCACAGAATGACCACTGTGCTTATTTTGTACCAGCAGTAATGTCAGGAACAGAATGAGTAATATCACAGTAGGTTGTTCAGCTTTTGAGACAAGTCTGAGCCTCCGGCATGAAACAATTGTTAGATCTTAAGGACAGACACTTAGAGCAAGTGTCTGCCCGAATCCCCATTGACATGTATTTTACAAAATCCATCAGCTGGAAACCATTAAGGTTTCATACAGGTGGACTTGATGCAGATTTTTCATCCTGAACCCTACCCTCTCCATTGAGTGGAAAAATATAAATATATATATATATATATATATATGTGTGTTTTTATATATATATATATATATATATATATATATATATATATATATATATATATATATATATATATATATATATAATGTGTGTGTGTGTATATATATATATATATATTCAAATACACAAGCACTGTATAAATTTAGCATCGCATCATAACAAATCCCTGCAAAATGGTCCTTAATTTGAGTTCCTCTGCTTCCCGGGGCGTGGGTAATAACACAGTTAGAGGTCCTGAGTTAATCGCCGAGACAGAAGAGTGATGGATGTGTAATGACAGAGCCCTGCGTGCGGAATGAGCGCAGTTTGAGATTGTGTGCTTGTTAAACCCGATGTGTGCATTGTGTACACTTGAAAAATCCTCTTTTTTTTTTTTTTTTTATAGAGGCCTATTCACAAAGAGCGACACAATCATTCTTTTTCATTTTGCTACACCGCTATATTTAACAAAAAGAAAAAGAGATTTTAACAAGTTTATAAAAGATTGGTATAAGTGTTGATGAAGTAATGGCAAAAGATTTTAAAAAATAACATGCAGAAAGGTAAAGGGTAACCTTGGTAAAGTATTATACTGAAAGAATAGATGATGCTGGGAACAGGCTTCTAGCAGAGCTAGTAAAGTCGATCAACTGTAAATGAATTTGAACATGCTTAGAATGAACATCTGTCTATACTCAGACCACAATGGTGAATAAAAAAAGTGCACTTGATGGACCACTTGGGTCTTTATTTGCCCTCCTCTATGTTTCTATAGCAAGGAACAGACAACATAAAACAAACAATTTTGCTATTTTGAATTTCCTCCTTGTTTTCTGCATTGAAAACCGTGGATTTGTACAGATTTAAAGTGGACCTATACCCTAAATTTACTTATTTTTTGCTCTGCCTCCTCTACCCTCCCTTACTGACTTGGTAAGGTTTTTTTTTAATTTTAATAGATTTTTGTGCTGCATTGCAGCACTTCTACGTTTCTTGCCTAGGCGCACCCTCCGATATTCTGAACATATCACTTTGGAGCCCAGCAGAGCCACATTTATATACACGCCTAGGTTTCCCACACGTGCAAAGGCACAAGACGTACACAAGATGTAACACATTCCCTGTTCGGCCCCTCTGCCCCCCCACCCCCTTCATTTGCCAACAGTTCTCAACTGTCAAAATTAAAGATGACTTTCTGACAAAGTGTTTATACTGCAAGACTACAGAATAGAGATACAAAGTTACTATGAATTTACTACGTTTAATTCATCTGCTGATGAAAGATGAGCTTTGATCTACATGAAGTTAAAGTGATTGTAAAGTCTCGTTGTTTGTTATTTTAATAGAAAAAAAAAAATCAGGGAGGGAGCATCTCGGACAGCCGAGGGACATCGCTGGATAGAGATGGGGCTCAGGTAAGTATTAGGGGGGGGGGGGGGGTCTGCTGCACACAGAAGGCTTTGTAAGTTAATGCATAGAATGCATCAACATAAAAACCTTCTGCCTTTACAACCACTTTAAGGCTCTGTTTCCACTACTGCGAGTTGTGCGACTTAACACGTGAAGTTGCATGACAAGTCAAAACCCATCTATTTCAATGTTCCCCGTTCTAATTGGTGCGACTCAAGCCGCAGCGACTCCAAAAAAGGTTTTTGCATCACTTTGTTCCGACATTGGTGCAACTTGTTCTCACATGGTTCTCACCGGTCACATGACGTTGCTTTAAAAATCGCATTGCAAAGTCGCACTGTAAGTCACGACTTTGGGGTCGCAATAGTGGAAACCAAACCTAAGGCTCCGTTCACACTTGTACATGGGCACAGACAAACACACAGGGATTTCTTCAGAATAACAAAAGGTAGAAATCTGCAACAAAGTTTGTTAAAGTCCCTGCAATGTACAAAGATAAACCAGAGGGGAATGTATTTTTTTACCCTTTACACATTTCTCATTATAATAAATCCAATTTTTAAACATACCTGTAATAATAAATAAAACTTTAAAATATAAAAAAAAAGAAAAAATTAAACTGCACATATTACCTGAATATATTACCAACATTAATTATTAAGAAAAAAAAAAAGAAAAGCCTTTTTCTTAATTTTTATCTTTCAGCAGCTTAGTAGACGCCCCCTACTTATTATTATGTGGTGCAGTGTTAATTTTGATGTAAAATTTCAATTTAGTTTTAGTCGTATTTTACTCAAGTAAAATAATGTTAATTAGGTCAAAGAAAATATTTCCGTTGACTAAATTAACACCGAGCGGGAGGCACAGTTGCTTTAGGAGTTAACTTTTCAAATGAACCAACAAAAATTTGTTTGCTATAGTGAAGAGCGTTCCTAGCAATCAATCACCTGCTAATTCATTTGAAAGGTTAACTCCAGCAGCTCCCGCCCTCCATCCAAAGCAGCTGTGGATCCTGCTCTCTGCTTTGTGTTCCCAAGTAAGGTACGAGAGTGAAGCGGCATAGTTGCAGGGGGCTTCAGTGTGAATGAGGGTGCAGAGCTTTTGGGGGGCTGTATTGTGAATGGTGGTGCAGAGCTGTGGAGGCTGTATTGTAAATGGGGTTGCAGGGCTGTGAGGGGGGCTGTGTTGGGAATGGGGGTGCATAGCTGTGCGGGGGCTGTTTTGTGAATAGGGGAGCAGAGCTGCAGGGGGCTGCAATGTGAATGGGAGGCAGAGATGTGGGAGGCTATAATGTGGATAGGGGGAAAAGCTGTGGCGGGGGCTGCAATGTTAATGGAGGGGCAGAGCTGGGGGGGCTGCAATGTGGAAGGGGGGGCAGGGGTGCCAGGGGGCTGCTGTTAAAGGGGGGGCAGGAGACACCACCAAGGGGGTGCTGTGAAGGGGGGGCAGAGGACACCACTTTGGGGTTGATGTAAAAGGGGGCAGAGGACACAACAGGGGTGGGGGTGATGTGAAGGGGGGGGACACTACTGGGAGGGGGTGATGTGAAGGGGGGGGACACTACTGGGAGGGGGTGATGTGAAGGGGGGGAGGACACTACTGGGAGGGGGTGATGTGAAGGGAGGCAGAGGACACTACTGGGAGGAGGTGATGTGAAGGAGGCAGAGGACACTACTGGGAGGAGGTGATGTGAAGGGGGCAGAGGACACTACTGGGAGGGGGTGATGTGAAGGGGGGCAGAGGACACTACTGGGAGGGGGTGATGTGAAGGGAGGCAGAGGACACTACTGGGAGGGGGTGATGTGAAGGGAGGCAGAGGACACTACTGGGAGGAGGTGATGTGAAGAGGGGCAGAGGACACTAAGGGGGGCAGAGGACACTACTGGGAGGGGGTGGTGTGAAGGAGGGCAGAGGACACTGCTGGAAGGGGGTGATGTGAAGGGGGCAGAGGACACTACTGGGAGGGGTGATGTGAAGGGGGGCAGAGGACACTACTGGGAGGGGGTGGTGTGAAGGAGGGCAGAGGACACTGCTGGAAGGGGGTGATGTGAAGGGGGGCAGAGGACACTACTGGGAGGGGGTGATGTGAAGGGGGACAGAGGACACTACTGGGAGGAGGTGATGTGAAGGAGGCAGAGGACACTACTGGGAGGGGGTGATGTGAAGGGGAGCAGAGGACACTACTGGGAGGGGAGAGGGTGATGTAAAAGGGGGGGCAGAGGACACTACTGTGGGGGATAGGGTGATGTGAAATGGTGGGCAGAGGACACTGATATAAGAATGGGGCTGTGATTATAAGAGGGGTGATGTGAAGGATCTGAGTCATCAAACAAACATGCAATTTGTTTGCAAAATTTTACCTGTGATTTTTTAATGCAATACCCTGGATCTAGATAAACTACGTCCACTGGACTTCCACCATCCAATTTGTTATTCTTGATTAGAAAAATATATTTTTGTCCTGTAGCTGCATTTTTCTACGTGTTTGGTGGCATTATATTGTAGTATCAGAGGGCGTTTGTAAAAGTAGAAAGCTGATGTAAAAGCTCAACAAAATAAAAACTGCCAAACGCCGTTCCAAGTTTTCAGGGAAAGTAAACACTGCTTATCTCTTCACAATACGTACGCCGTGTATCGGATTTTACAACAAGAGCAAAGACACGTTCAGTATTTGTTATGTGCTTAAAATGTCTTTATGGCCAGATCCTCCAGCGATGGTCTGGAGCCAGATTGTGTACTTTGATGGTGTGCCATTAACCATTCACCAGCTCTTACCATGCAGCCCCCAGGAAAGAGAGGTATACAGGGCACTTAAAATCTGCTCTGCAATTAAATTGGCCTGCCTCATCTCTGCCACCCTATTCACAGCATTAAAATATATCTAGGATGTACAGTTTTACACTACAGCCTTTTTTTTGGGTTACATTTCATCCTCCTAGAAAGGCATATTTCAGGGTATTTCCACACACATTTCTTATGGAACAAGACAAAAATATAATTTTTTATGGATTTATTCTTCTGATTCTGCCACTGCGGCACCATCCGCATCTTGAAATAGGTAGGGAGGTTGGCTGTGATAAATAAGATTAAAATGTATTTTCATTTCCCATTGTTTTTTAAGCACCGGAAAACAGTTTTGACAAGCAAAGGTTGAATATTTTTGGTAGAGGAGGCAACTGCCTTCACAGAGTCTTTCAAGCGGTTGTAAACCCTTCCATTTACACAGTGAAGTGACTGGCCTCACAGAGTTTAAAGTGATTGTAAAGTCTTGTTTTTTGTTTTTAAATAACAAACATGTTATACTTACCTGCTCTGTGCAGTGGATTTGCACAGCGCAGCCCAGATCCTCCTCCTTTGGCGTCCCTCTTCGTTGCTCCTGGCCCCTCCCTCCTGTCAAGGGCCCCCACAGCAAGCTGCTTGCTATGGGAGCACCCAAGCTGAGTCACAGCTCCCTGTGTCCATTCAGACACAGAGTTGCCATTCGGTCCCGCCCCTCTCTTTCCTGATTGACTAACTGTCTTTGTTTGACAACCGCATTAGCCAGTGGCTCCGCTGCTGTGCCAATCAGGAGGAGAGCCCTGGATGGCCTAGGGACTCGTGGACATCGCTGGACAGAGATGGGGCTCAGGTAAGTATGGGGGGGGGGGGGCTAGGGAGGATAGAATGCATTAAGATAAAAAACCTTCTGCCTTTACATCTCCTTGAAACAAATGCTCCTACATAAGTTGTACCTGTCTATCTGCAGTCTTCTCTTTTCTACATCCGTTCAAAGTGCAGAATTTATAAAGTTTGTCTGAGCATTCAGAAAAAATGGGGTGGAGAGCTAAAATGACACACTGCAGAGCTCAGTGAGGAGAACTCTGGGAGCTGGAGGAGAGGGACACACAGGAACAGAACTGAGGCTGTCAATGGGCAGGAGATCCCTCCCCTGTCACCATTTTTTTTTCTTGGTGTCAGAAAAAACTTGTCAGAAGTGACTCATACTGATAGCAGATGACTGAGGCTGCAGACAGAAATGACATTTAGTGCTCTGGATTGAGAAAAGTACACACTATAGAGGGATATGCTTTGTTCATATTTTATGTCTGAGGTTTACAACCACTTTAAGGGTTCTTTCAGATAGGCGATAAGCTTTCTACCAGAAAGTATAACAGATGTTCAGGAGGCACTTTTGCTGCCTCCAGATGTCTGCTTTAATGGTTTTATTTTTTATTTTTTTCTACCTTTGTTTTTTTATTTGCTGAGCTGCAATTTTACATTGCGTGATCGCTCCGCAACTGCAAGCCAAGCATTTATCTCACGGTTGTGCCCCATTGATCTCCATGGATGAATTTGACAGGCTGTCAAACTCTGCAGCCTGAATTAAAAATACTGTGGCCGCATAGCAAATCATTGCAGCTGCAGCATGTGTACAGCCCTGTCAGGCTGTCATTTCAGAATTCAAATGGGAGGCTTTAGGGGGTATAAATATAGTTAGGTGTCTTTCATACAAATAGGGGGAAGGAGCACGTTGCTCTGCAGAGAGGCACCGTGTGGTGGCAGCTTTATTGACATATCATTCTGCTGGCTGCAGCCAGTGTAAGAATAGAAATTGCTGTGTGAACGAACTGCAAAAAAAAAGAAAAAAAAGCCACATTTGTCGCTGCCTACCCTAAGAGACAGCAAAAACCAGGCTGTTGTCATGGCGCTCTACATATTAAATGTATATAGGTTCTGCACACAAAAGAAAGCGCCAAGTACATACGGCCAGGGCAACTGTTTTGTCAGTCAATAGGTGCTGGAAGTTGACCAGTACAGTGTGGTGTGACCTGTCTAGTAGTGGATCTATCAGTTGACAATAACATGGCTGTAAGTTATATGACTTGATAAGCATGTGCTACATTGGCACATGAGCCAACGACAACTGTGGCAGTGCCAGTCCTTGATTTGGTAGAATCGGGGACAGTTTTCTCTATAGCCAACATAAACTGTGGTCTAGGAGGGCAAAGCTATTGTGCAGACAGTTGATTGTTGCTTATCTTGCTGCTGGCTGCCAGTGCAATATATTTGATATAAAATATGTTACTGTATATTTTTACTTTGTGACCAACAGTGCCCTCTAGCCAGGTCTTTATTGTTGCGCTTTTGTTTTTGCAGTTTCTTTGGTGGCAAAGAATACTTTACACCCTAGATCTGCACACCTAGAACTTAGCTTTGTGTCGTTGAACCCATTTATTTTCTGGTTGTGCGAGTATGGATCCTATTCTGCCTCTGCAAGCCTGGTTTTGGTTGTGTCAACATGGTTCTGATTCTGCGTGCATCAGGACAGCAGTGATACTTTAATTTAAATAATTATTCATTTGAATTCTTTGTTCTTGTAAGTGCGACTCGGGATTGTCATAGACCTGAGGCCAAAAGATCTGACCACACTGAATCATTCTGGAGTGTTCCCTTTACATGCATTACAGCCAAGTGTTTATGCCTAGTCAATGGTTTGGTATACCTCCCATGTATACATTGAATAAGGGCGAGGAGGAAGGTGACAACAGACTGTTGTCCCTGGGGACAGTCTATCTCAAAAGTGTTTATCTGTGGATTATAGTAAAGGTTTATGATTGCGATGAGGGAATACTGCCATCCAGTGGTTAGTGTTAGTAGTATGGCCAACTTAAAAGCAAACTACAGACATTTTTTAGGGAGTGCTTTTTTTATGTGGCTTTTGTACTGATTACAATACAATACTGTTAAACTTTCACATTTTTACTTGCTTGCTGCATCATATTTTCCCTATTGTATTTAATAAAATTTTCTATATTTTTTTACTTGCTTGTTGCACCATATTTCCCTATTGTGTTTTATTAAATTTGTTATTTTTACTTGCTTGCTGCACCATATTTTCCCTATTGTATTTTTTTTACATTTTCTATATTTTTCTAATTTTTACTTGCTTGCTGCACCATATTTTCCCTAATTGTGTTTTATTAAATTTGTTATTTTCACATTACTTGCTTGCTGCACCATATTTTCCCTATTGTATTTTATTAAATTTGTTATTTTCACATTTTTACTTGCTGGCTTAGTTATGTTTTCAGAACTGTATTTTATCACATTTTTAGATTTCTGTGACATTTGACTACAGTCATTTAGTCTCCTTAATTAACAACTTTAGGAATATTAAAGCCCAGCTCTGGGGAATCTAATAATTCTCCATGGCAGTGGGGCTGCACCTGCTTGTTTTGTCTAGGGGGGAGGAAAAGCAATTTTACTTGCCTGATACTCCACTGTCCCGGCAGGAGGCACTCACCCCATTCTCCCGAAATGGACTGTCCCTCAGTGTCATCACATCCAGTGCAGGGCTACTGACCCTCCATTGGTTCTGATGATATTAGTATCTTAGACCGCTGGATCATGGGGAAGGAGTTGTTGTGAGGACTGGTCTAACAGCATGGAGGACTGGGTCAATAGATCTTCATTTCTTTGTCACCTAAACAAGCATTTAACCTTTGCAGTGCAGGAATATAACCACTGCAAGAAATCATTTTAAAGTTCCCCAGAGTTGGCCTTTAGGGAGGCCAATTTTTATATTCTGTCAGATTCATATGAACTGAATTCATAGAGAGTAACTAAGGCACATTTATTGTGAAGCACTACAAATATAGCTACTACTATGTAATAAAGTATATACCTAAAAACTATACACAACAATAAGGAGACAAGTACCTCCTGTTATAGAGGATAGCTCCCCTTAAGCTTGTCAAAGGAGATTGTTTCTACTGGCTGTCACAAGTGGACATGTCAAACTGGTATTTTTGGGGCCTACTTGCATACCTCCCAACTTTTTGAGATAGGAAGCAGAGACACCTATTGGCAAAAGTATGTTGGCATAGGCCGCACCTCCTTAAAGATGAATTATACAAACATAATTATTAGTTAAACCCACAAGTGCTTTTTTTACCACTATTCTTTTATACTGGCTTATGAAATTTACAAATGCAGCTATTTAGAAATTGGATGAAAGGTTTAACACTGGGAAACACTTGTTGAAAGATAAATAGTGCATTTTAAATACATGGGGGATGAATGAGGAGGAAAGAGGGACAGGGGGACTTTGTTCCAACTCGGGGACAGTCCCTCGAAATTGGGGACAGTTGGGAGCTACAGCATGGCTACTTGTGCAGCTAGGGCTTTTCCAGAGGTTGCTTGGATCCTTTAAGTAGTGAGCAATAGTAGATTTACCTCCTAACTACCTAGATTCCAGGGCCATTGCTTAACAGAGCCAGAGGCATGGGACCAGTACAAAACCATTGACACCAATTATTTTTATAGCATTCTACTGGGTTACATTCCCATTGACCTCAATGTAGCATAGCCTTTTTTCTGACCATTAGTTTAAAAAGGCATTTTTCAATGACCACCAGTATAAGAAGGACCTTTTCCCACCAGTACTCCCGGCAGATATAAAAGATATAAATTATAAAGCAACACAATCTGGGCTGGCTGCTGTCTGCTCGACAAACCACTGTTGTATATCGTGTTTTGCTTCATTACTGTATATGGTACTATATTGCCTTATACTGACTGTTCTCATGACACCTGTCTTGAACAAATGCTTTCCTAAACTCCATATATATGAATACTATAGGTATAGCACATTCACAGCTAACTGATCATGCTAACGTACTGTGAGAAGTATATATCATTTTTAGTAGTTCCCTAGCACTTGGAAAATTATTTCTCTTGGGTAGAAAGGTTTTGAAAGACTTTTGTAACTGGTGAGAGGACGAGAGGCGATGTCATAGAAGGTGGAAGTAAAAAATGTAGCGCTAAGCATAAAGAAGATACACTAAGAAGTGCCACAAAATAAATAACTCAAATCACAAAGGTAAAACAAAGTGACTCCCTGTGTAAAGAAAAACACACATAAAATACAAGTGCATATGAACAGTGAGCTATTAACACATATGATAATTGCCTAAGTGAGAATAAAATATAAATAAAAATAAATGGAAAGTCCACAGTGCATGAACACACTTCCAATGAAAAATGTCCCAATGCAGTGAAAAACAAGTGAATTTCAAATGAAAAGTGGACACATGAATGACTTGAACTGGATCCTCTTTCAAAGTATTCAGATCGATAAAAAGAAACAGATGTATGCTTACCAAAGCGAGTGGACTCCCTGTCAGCGACAGGGAAGTCAAACAAGCCTGTAGTGTCCAGACACCGATGAATGGAGCATCTCTGGCACGAGCCGATGTAATCCTTGGACTTCTCACTGGAAGGTGGTGGAACCGGACCTCTAGAGACCCAAAGGCGGGAACTGGTACACAGCTTCAAACACAGGGTCTCGAACTCCAATCGGTCAGACCGGACGGTAAGCAGGGTATGGAAACTGGTAGCCAAAGACCACTGGGGATGAGGTCAAGGCTCTCGAATGATGTTATTCAAAAGCATGCGGAGAGAGAAAAAAGGAGGGGAACTCCAATAGTGCAGATCAGCATGGAAGGTTTTATTGAAAGAAAACCACCAATACAAATAGTAAAATATATAAAAGTGATCACGATTAAGGGTTTAAAAGCAGTGTGGGAATAGGTAGAAATAGGTTCTACCTATTCCCACACTGCTTTTAAACCCTTAATCGTGATCACTTTTATATATTTTACTATTTGTATTGGTGGTTTTCTTTCAATAAAACCTTCCATGCTGATCTGCACTATTGGAGTTCCCCCTCCTTTTTTCTCTCTCCGCATGCTTTTGAATAACATCATTCGAGAGCCTTGACCTCATCCCCAGTGGTCTTTGGCTACCAGTTTCCATACCCTGCTTACCGTCCGGTCTGACCGATTGGAGTTCGAGACCCTGTGTTTGAAGCGGTGTACCAGTTCCCGCCTTTGGGTCTCTAGAGGTCCGGTTCCACCACCTTCCAGTGAGAAGTCCAAGGATTACATCGGCTCGTGCCAGAGATGCTCCATTCATCGGTGTCTGGACACTACAGGCTTGTTTGACTTCCCTGTCGCTGACAGGGAGTCCACTCGCTTTGGTAAGCATACATCTGTTTCTTTTTATCGATCTGAATACTTTGAAAGAGGATCCAGTTCAAGTCATTCATGTGTCCACTTTTCATTTGAAATTCACTTGTTTTTCACTGCATTGGGACATTTTTCATTGGAAGTGTGTTCATGCACTGTGGACTTTCCATTTATTTTTATTTATATTTTATTCTCACTTAGGCAATTATCATATGTGTTAATAGCTCACTGTTCATATGCACTTGTATTTTATGTGTGTTTTTCTTTACACAGGGAGTCACTTTGTTTTACCTTTGTGATTTGAGTTATTTATTTTGTGGCACTTCTTAGTGTATCTTCTTTATGCTTAGCGCTACATTTTTTACTTCCACCATTGATAGAATTTTCATCACATTTGTATGTAGCTGCTTGGGGTTATACCTGTTTGTTCAGTTATTCACCAAAGTTTAGCGCGATATTATTCTCCCTAATCACACGATGTCATAGAAGGATTCTGTAAAAAGTGATTTTTAAATGTATGAATATGCCAAACTTTTGTGCTAAACCAACTATTGTGCTTTTTTGCAGGTTCTAAACCTGACCATGGAAAGGCTGGCTATTTGTTTGCTGATAATAATCACATCTGCAAAGGCCATGATGTGCCCTAAGAGATGTTCATGCCAGAATGTCTCTCCATCCTACACTATCCTTTGTACCAAGACCGGCCTTCTATTTGTGCCCCCCACCATAGACAGGAGGACAGCAGAGCTTCGACTCATGGACAATTTCATAACTACTCTTAGAAGGAAAGATTTTGCTAACATGACGGACCTTATTCACTTAACGCTTTCACGAAACACCATTAGTCAGGTCATGCCTTATGCATTCTTTGACCTAAAAGGGCTCCATGCCTTGCATTTGGACAGCAACAGGTTAACCTTTGTCAACGAGGAACATTTTAAAGGTTTACTCAACCTCCGACATTTGATCTTGAGTAACAATCAGATCCATTACATAGCTCCAGGTTCATTTGATGACTTTATTGACACCGTGGAAGATCTGGACTTGTCCTACAACAATCTTGTTGAAATTCCATGGGAGACTGTTGGGAGGTTATCCAGTGTTAATACAGTTGGTCTTGATCATAATCTAATTGAATATGTTCCAGAGGGAATCTTCTCCAATCTCCATAAACTGGCCAGATTGGATATGACCTCTAACAAACTAAAAAAGATCCCACCGGACCCATTATTTTCTAGGATTCCAGTTTATGCCAAATCAAAAGGATCTCCCTTAACATCATTGGTGCTCAGCTTTGGTGGGAATCCTCTTCATTGTAACTGTGAACTGATGTGGCTTCGGCGTCTTACTAGAGAGGATGACCTGGAAACATGCGCCTCACCCCCGGAGCTAATGGGTAAATATTTCTGGTCGATAAAGGAAGAAGAATTTATTTGTGAACCTCCTATGATAACTCACCGAACTTCCAAGCTAGAAATCATGGAGGGAAAAAGTGTCTCATTAAAATGCAAAGCAGTAGGTGACCCTGATCCTTACGTAAGATGGATCTCTCCTGATGGGAAACTAGTCTCTAATACCTCTAGGACTATGTCATTTGACAATGGAACTCTGGATATTTTCACCACCAGGTTCACAGATCGGGGAAATTTTACCTGCATTGCATCCAATGCCGCAGGGGAATCAACTGCAAATGTGGAGCTAGTAGTCAACCAATTCCCCAACCTTGCAAACAGCACCAGCTTTGAGAAGGAAACCGAGTCAGGGCTTTCTGATATCTTGACGCCTGCCAAGTCTAGCATTCCATCCAATGAAACTAAATCTCGGCACGATAGGAAGGTTGTGGTTGCAGAGTTGACCTCATCCTCGGCACTCATCCAATGGCCTCCCCAGAGTCACATCCCAGGGATAAGGATGTACCAGATTCAGTACAACAGCTCATTAGATGACATCCTCATTTACAGGTAATTCTGCTCAGCTAAAAGCGAAATACAAATGGCTAGAAAAGAACTCTGAAGCACTGCAGGCACATGTGTTAATGACTACAGTATCATTTTAAGGGTTAGAGTTAGAGACTCGTTAGTCAGAACAAACCATCTAATTTATAAAAACAAGTTAACAGGAAAGGGTATTTTTCCCACAACTTTTTCTTTTCTGTATATGCTGTATGATCTGTTTAAAAAAAAAAAACAACATTTGTGAACATTGTTTGACTTAAAGTAACCTGTCATCCCTTGAGGCCTGATTCACACCTATGCATGTTACAGTTTGCATATTGCAGGTGCATTTTTTGTTTTTCAATACATGCTTTTCATCCATTGAAGTCTATGGTACCAAAAAACAGAAAAAAGTCCCTGGCCCTTTCCATAAAATGCACAGATGTGAAGTACATCCATAGAAAACCATGTTAAATAGACTGTAGTGTGTTTATGCAAAACTGAAAACATGCTAAAAAATGCATAGATGTGAACCAGGTCTTAAAAGACAAAAAAAGTAAAACCCATGTCATGTCTATTTATTAACCAGAAAAGTCTCTTTAGACCTGTCCAATTTGGTTTTCCCATACTACTAGGGGCCTTAATTTTGGGCAAATCCCTGACCAGCTGTCATTCCGCTTCCCTGTTCAATAAGTGTATGTCAATGGCTAATAAGTACACTTTTATTTGACAAAGGCAAGTGGGTGGAGGTTGGCAGTCAGGGATGTCAATACCCCCCTAGTAGCAAACTAAAGATGGCCATAGACTTTTTTTTTTTTTTTCAGCCTGTGTACTAAAAAAAAAATGAACTGCTTCCCCATAAATGCTATACAACACAGATAGACAAATCTCCTGCTGCAACTATCATATTTTGACACCCGTCCCTACCGGCTGTCGAAAATACCCAAACATCTGATTGGAAGGAGCTGCTGCTCAGCCGACAGCTTCCGCCTGGTTCCTTTAAATTTTCCACTAAAAGCTATAACGTGGGAGGATCCAACATGGCCACCCACTAAACAAATTTTGTCTGGTTCTTCAGGGACTGACCAAAATTTGTAAAGCTCTTGGCCAGTCTAAATCAGAGAAGACAACAGAAGAGATATTTCTGGTTAAAAATATTAATATTTCAAATCAGACAGAGCTTTATATTACCCTGTGTAAATCTCCCCTCCTTTACACTGTGGACCTTTTGGTGCAAAGTTAAATGGAGAGACAGAAGCAACTTCTCAGAACTGTGGAAATCGATTGGGTGTTCTGAGAAACTGGAAACTTTTGTTCTTTTTGTGGTACAAGTTTTAATAAACCAGTGTCTGTTTCCTGTTAATGTAGAGATGTCGAAGGTTACGTTTTGTATTCAAATGATTAGCCCTGTAGAGGGTAAATGCTTGATTATTATTATTACTATGGGTATTTATACCACACACGCAATTTATACCTCGCTTTACGCAGTGTACTTTCACATTAGCCCCTGCCCTCAAGGAGCTTCCATTCATACATACTAGGGTCAGTTTAGGCTAGGTTAACATCTATGCGGTTGCAGTTGATGCGGTTTTCGTAAATACAATTTTGATGCGTTTTTAAATGACGTTTTCATGAGTTTGGCGTTTTTACTACCGATGTGTCATCAGCTGTCAGTGGGGTTCCCTGCTGACAGCCGAATGTGAAAAAAAGAATCCCCCCCCAATCCATACCAGGCACTTTGGGTCTGGTATGGATTGGGGGGGGGGAGGCAATCTTCTGCGGGGAAAAAAAGTCCTTGACCCTTTCCAAAAATGCAGAGGCTAAAAGACATATAGATGTGGCGGCTGGTGAACAAATTTTTTTTGGGGGGGGGGTGGGGGGGGGTTTGTGGGGTGGGGGGGGGGGGGGGGGGGGGGGGGGTGGGGGGGGGGGTGGGGTGGTGGGTGGGGGGGGGGGGGGGGGGGGGGGGGGGGGGGGGGGGGTGGGGTGGGGGGGGGGGGGGGGGGGGGGGGTGTGGGGTGGGGGTGGGGGTGGGGGGGGGTGTGGGGGGGGGGGGGGGGGGGGTGGGGGGGGGTGGGGGTGGGTGGGGGGTGGGGGGGGGGGGGGGGGGTGTGGGGTGGTTTTGTTTTGGGGGGGGGGGCAAAAAAAACAAATTTTTTTTAAAACAAATCATCAATTGCAGCCTGTGCCATCAAACGTTGCCACTGTGCCATCAATTGCAGCCACTGTGCCCAATAAACGCTACCACTGTGCTCATTAAATACTGCCACTGTGCCCATCAATTGCAGCCACTGTGCCCATTAAACGCTACCACTGTGCCCATTAAATGCTGCCAAACACTGCCACTGGGCCCTCAAACGCTGCCACTGTGCCATCAATTGCAGCCACTGTGCCCAATAAACGCTGCCACTGTGCCCATTGAATGCCAAACACTACCACTGTGCCCATTACATACTGCCACTGTGCCCATTACATACTGCCACTGTGCCCATCAATTGCAGCCACTGTGCCCATTAAACGCTACCACTGTGCCCATTAAATGCTGCCAAACACTGCCACTGGGCCCATCAAACGCTGCCACTGGGCCCATCAAACGCTGCCACTGTGCCCATCATATTCTGACAGTGTGCCCATCGGCGGAGAGGCAGTTTAGTGTTAGGAAAGCGAATAGTCATTCGCTTTTCTAACACAGCTGAATGACCTGCGAGTGCCCAGCATGGCGCTCGCAGGTCACTTTTTTTGATGCCTATTACAGCCTATGGCTCTAATCAGGTGCTTCAAAAACACCCCCCCGCTGCTGTAATTCAGGTCCTCGAAAAGGGGCGCCTGAATAGGGGGTGGCAGCGGAAGCCATAGATAGATTCATGCAATGCATGAATCTATCTATTGGTGATAGAGGGGGTGGCAGGAGAGAGGGGGCGGCGCCCGTGCACCCTTATGGACGCACCACTACTGTGTGAACGTGTTCCATAAGAAACCATGTTAAATGGACTGTGGTGCATTTCTGCAAACCAAAGAAACACATAGGTGTGAACCTAGCCTTAGACAGGAACCAGTAAATTTACCATCATGTGTTTGGAGTGTGGGAGGAAACCGGAACTGGGGAAACCCACAAAAGCACAGGGAGAGCATGCAAGCAATGTTTTGATTGAAATCAGAACCAAGGGATTAACAGTACCAACTTTTATTTAAAAGCCTTAGTTTACACTAACTTATTTTTATTGACTTGTTTGCTTGTTTTTATGGGATCACATCAAAAGTTTAGAAATTGCAGTTTTTTGTTTTTGGTATCACAATGAAAACCTTTCTGCTGTAAAAAAAAAAAAAAAAAAAAAAAAGAAATTGGAAAAAAATGTGATGGTGTGCATCGCAGACCACCAGGAAGTCGAAGGTAAAATATACATGCATTTTAGACTGCTTATAACAAGCCCCTTTATCACTGGTGACCAAGGATTAAAAAAAAATATCAGGTGCTGCAAAGATTTCACAAGAAAGGGGCAGCACACCAAGACGTAAGGCGGCCCCCATCAATATTTGGCTATAGGGAACTTTGATTTTGAATTACAAGATTAGGGTGAACATTTTTGGGTAGACTGACATTTTATGAAGCAAAATAAAATATATAATGGGCTCAAAAACTAACATGAGGCAAACAGAACTGAACAAGTCTAATTTAGGAAACAAGAACCTGAGCGTAGTGAGTGGTGACTAAATTAGAGATCCAAGTGTCCAGATGGAATCAAATCTGCCTTAATGGTTCCTTATCCAAAGCTGCCAGATATTCTTGAAAGCAGATTTTGTTGACTGTACCTAGAACTTGCAGCCAGAACAGGGTTGGAGCTTGCCAGTTATTTGGAAGGTATTATCACTTTTTTTTTTTTTTTTTTTAAATAAAATGCTAATCAAATGTTTTGCTTTTTCTACTAAAGGCTCTAAAATCACTTATTGCAAAAAGCTGTCTATCTGCAAAGATCTTGGCTTTGTGGTATAGTCTCACAGAATGAGGCTGCGTTTGCTGCTGTGGAGACTTCTGAATTTGGGAATGGAATGGGTGGATCATCACGACATGACTTCTGAATTTGCTCAGATTCCCTTCACACATAGAAGGCTGCATGCAGTACCCAGTGGTTTACAGCAACATCTGGTGTATATGCATTGCTTTCATGGATGCGAGTAGTAGATTTTATATAGGAGACTAACTCAAGTCAAAACATTGTATTTCACTTTGGATAGAGCCAGGATATGTCCGAGGCTGTGCCAAATTTTTATTGCAGTCTTTATCCATACTAGAAAGGTTTCCCTCACTCCCTGTTAGGACAGGCAACACTATGAAATCTCCAAACGAGACAAAACCCAAGGTACATATCAAAGTGGTTTTAATAGCAAAAGATTTTTACCTTCATGCACTCTCTGAATAAAGGTAATAAACCTTTTGGGTGCAGGTCCCAAGAGGGGGCTCGAGTATTAGCTGGGCTGCTGCACACAGAAGTTTTTTTTACCTTCATGCCACACCCACAATTTGCTGCAGCACACTGTACTTGGGAGGCAGGACAGGAGAGTACTGTCACCTCTAACGCAACAATTATTATACATATTTAGTCTCATGTATTAAAGTGCCAGGCATTCCAACCCTAAGTTTTACTACTTTGCTGCAGTCAGAGAGACATGAAAAACGCATCCTACAATACACCATTCATTTCACCACAGCACAGTTCCTTTATAGCAGCCCCTGACTAAATTATTCAGCACAAATTAAAGCATAACAGCACTTATAGGGCAACGTCTTAGAGTTTGTTCACACAATTTACACTATGGATCCACTCATAATTTAAATTAACAACGTGCAGGTTTGTCATTTGGAAAAGTAAGTATGCCACTACATTAGCCACTTTAAATCTATGAAATTAGAAGCCGGTGTTCCAGATTAGGTGCCGATGATTGCAACCTTCTTATGTATGTATATATATGAGTATGCAGGTGGAACTTATCATTCTGGGGTTATTTTTGCTAGGCCCTCAGAAAGAATGTTGCGGATGTCTAGGAGTCTACAAAGGGGCTTTAAAGATTGCAAAATTATTTGAAATCAATCATTCAACTTTAAAGATGATAATCCACAAGAGACATATGTTTTAAACAATTGATAATTAGACACAGACATCTGTGTCTGTTTAGTCTTTTTCCCGCACAGAGCTTAAAGTGTTACTAAACCCAGTAATATGAAAATAGTCCGCCCCCCCCCCCCCCCCCCCCCCCCACTGTGCCCACAGCTTATAAATCTTCTTTTTACATTAAAATACTGCCACTATATACCTTTTTTTGGATGATCTGTATACCACGGTTACATGAACTGCAGAGTTTCTCCAGTGCTGAGAGTTCAGGAAGGAGGAGATTTCCACTGCAGCCTGTATACATGCCCACATGTGCGATGTCAATATCATGTGACCTGGCTATCTCTGTGAACAAGTAACTGTTCTCTCCAGCACAAAAGACACAACTGAGCATGTGCAGGTCGGCTACTCTGCCTATGTTAGCTGGCCTTCCCCAGATAAACAGTGCAGGAGGGGGAGGATCTATGCATACAGGATAAAACAGCCTATTTACACAATGCAGAAGATTAACCTCTTAAGTTCCACAGCGAGTATAACAAGCATGCTATGCTGCATATAAAGACTTTTTACTGTTGTGGGTTTAGTAACACTTCAATGGACCCATGTAGGCAGATGCAGTTCAGCCTAACCTCTGTAGGTGGCACTGCTTTGGCAGCCGCTATGAGGAGGGAATGGAGGTTGAGAGGAGCTTTGTTGTTTGTTCTTATTTATGGCCAGAGTTCCAATTTAAATACAGGAGAAAAATGGCAGGGCACCAACCTGGTTGGCCTCTTTGGCAGGGCTGTGCGAACCTCAGGACTGGACGACAAAATTACAAATCCTTTAGCAGCTAGGTCAGTGTATATATGTATGTGTGTATATATATATATATATATATATATGTATATATAAATAATCATATACATACAGTGTGTGTATTATATATATCCAGATGTAGAGGAATTTTAATCAATCTGGTAGTCCCATTGGCACGGTTCAGGATGTTGTTGTTTTTTGTATTTAACATTTACAATGTGTAAAATGAAGACTAGATATAAGCTATATTATCTGCAAGTTGGAGACAACTATCCTGCACATGAATAATTCATCATGCCCTCTCACTAATCCTCCTGTTGTAGAATGGAAACTTGCCTTTTCCTCTGTATAGTTTTATCATTTATCAGCAAGATTACATCTCAGATATTGAATCTGTAATCACATTTTCTTGTACCTTTTGTTGGAATTCTGCTTAACCTATTACTGGCTGCCTAACAAAAATCCTGGTCGTATGCAGGGTGTATGTACAGAGAATAGAATGTGCATCCTGGATATTTGGCAAGCATTCTCCTGCTGTACTGGCAGCAGGTTGTGAGAGTTGGGAATTGGGGAAGGGAGGTCTCATTGCTGCAGTGTCCAAAAACCTGAAAGAGAAGCCAAAGTCTGACTAAGCCCACACACATTTGGGTGGACATAAAATTTAAGGCAGAACTAAAATTTAAAATAGATTTGGGACAATTTTTTTGCACATTTTTAAACTTATATATATATATATATATATATATATATATATATATATATACACACATACATACACATAATGTTTATTTTACAAGCATGTAATTCATCACAAATGATTCCCAGAACGATGTGGACTACCTGTTTTTAAACATCAGATTGAACCATTGAGCACTGTAAACAAGCTTTCTCCAACACCCCAATAGAAAAAGTGAAAAGGAACAGACAGCTCCACTTCTGGCTGGGAGCTTTACTTGTCCAGGGCCTAGCTCTGCTTAGTTATAGTCCTACGAAAAAATCCAAATATAATACTATGCTATAGTCTTTCAGAACTCCACTGCAGTACATTCTCTACAGCAGAATCTAACTTAGGCCTGTGATAAGTTGGACAGTCTTTTATCACTATACTGAGTTTGGGGATAGAGCTCCCTGGTGGGGTCCCATATAATTCAAATTAAAGTTAATCCGGAACACTGTGTAATTTGTAAAATTAAAATACTTTATTGGCTACATGTAAAACACACGTGTAATGGTACATTTAGCCAACAAAGTATCTTCATTTTTTGGATTACACCAAGTGCCAGGCCCAACTGTATTTTGGGTTCCTTGAATAGAGTGCGGGGACGCTTCAGCCTGAGCACCGGTTTCCAGCCACAAGAAACTATGTGAGCAGTCAAGTTTGGGTATTCTCTGTCATGCTGACTGACAATAAGAGCCACGCCAAGCTACTCCAGAAATAAGATCATTGCAGATCCATTAGTTGAGGTTATACCCTTTCCTCCACTGTGTCCTGTCCAAATCACCAGACACAATTGGGACATGGACTTTAGATCATGCTAATACTTGGCTGAATTTTTACGAATCTGTTCTGGTATATTAATATTAAACTCCTGAGAATACCAATTTTAAGGCCCCTTTCAGACGAGGCGGACTCCGCTTGCACGGAGTCCGCCTCTGTCCGCCGGCTCAGCGGGAGATCTGTCCGTTGATCTCCGCTGAGCCGGCGGAGGACAAGTCCCTCTCCGCTCACTGAGCGGGGAGGGGCTTGCGAGCGCCGCTGATCTCTATGGAGAGATTTGGAGTGTGTCCGTTTTCATCCGATCTCACCCGATCCGATCCGCCAGCGACGGATCTGGACGTGTGGCCATCCGTCTGCTTTTGGCGGATCGGACCGGGTCGGATGTCAGCGGACAAGTCTCCGCGGACATCCGACGCTCCATAGAGTAACATGGAGCGCCCGTTCAGATCCGCGGTCAAAACTGACAGGCGGATCTGAACGGCCCGTCCGTGTGAAAGGGGCCTTAGACACTTTCGGCGATCAGGATCCTCCTAGGGGGAAACCTCCCCCTTAAGTACGTGGCAATCTGACCTACACATGCATGTGGTGGATGGATGCTCTCCTCTAATCTTTTTACTCTTAACTGAATCATCCCATCTGTGTTGGTGAAACGCTTCTAGCGGCGATCCAACTTTCAGCTTTGAAAACAATAAGCCCATTCAGTCCCTGAAGAGGATAAAAACCATGTGTGTTTTTCGAAACGCGTTCTATGGTCTGTTGTTTTGACGGCTTTTGGGCTTTGGTTCTTAGTTGTTTTTTTAATTCTGTGTCTCTATGTATATGTTTTGGTTTTATCTAATGTTGTGTGTTTCATCATGAATTGTTCATGTAATAAAATTTAAATATTTTTTCTACTGATTCTCTGTCCGTGATCCATTTAAAGTCCCATCTTTCTGAGGAAAACTGTCTTTACTACAAGTTTGGGTATTGTATATCCTTATGTGGGGGTCCCATACATTTATTTTTATTTATACCACTAAAAGTCTGCCAGAGAATTAAAAACACTGCTCACTCCATTCAAGAGAGAGATCCATCTGGAGATTGTTACTTTTTAAAAACTAAGAATGATTATGGGTAAAGCTAGAAATCTTCTGCTTTTATTTCTGCATACATTTTCCAAGGTGCATTTTTTGCATATATTTTTACTGAGAATTTCTGCATAAACACATCATCGTTTGTAAAAATTGTGTTCCAGAAGGATGTACAGAGACCTTAGAATCAAAGGGGCAACAGACTAGAACATGTAAGATCTGTCTGGAAGATTTACATATAAAAATGCTTTGCCATATCCCAGGCTGCAAATTAACTGTTAGTAAGCATTGGAAGAAGAAAAAGTGGTTGAGCAAAACTGCGTATATCAAAAACAGGACCACTAAACTATTAAGCCCGGCAAAGTTGAGGAAGTGTACACATTTGTATCCAAGCCTGTCATAGCAGGGTTATAAAGTTGAAGATGAATATTAATAACATGTGGAAGGCCCCTGAAGAAAGTTGGGGAAGCCATTCAAGCTAGAAGGTGGAGGTTCGTAAGGTTTACCTCTGGGGATTAGGGGTACTTCACCAGGGCAATGTTGTCTGGTTAAGCAGGGTATATTAATGCTAATAATGCAAATATGCTCCTAGGAAGTAAAGTGGGCATTCAGTGTGGAAGACTGAGTTGAGGCACTGTAAGAAAGGCAAATGAGAGGTTCCAATGGTCTAGCTCTCCCTATTCCTTGCAACATTATTGTGAGAACCTGACGCTAAATAACCTCAATAGTGAGACATGACCAAAGCAAGTTCGCTAAATTTGGATGAGGCACGGAGCATCTTAGGCAAGAGGTCTGCCAGTTAGTTGGGGGGGGGGGGGGGTAAATGTATTGTGACATTAACATTCTAAGCTGGACCTGTTAGGATCACTTAGTGCTCCTGTTCCTCATTCCAGCATCCAGGGTTTTGGCTATGGCACTCTCCTTGTCTGTCTGTCCACCTGCAGGCTAATTAATGTGATCGGTCTCTGGGTGGAAACCAAGCCTGTTGTAAGCAAGCTTAAACCTCATTTGGGTGCTTGTAAAAGAGAGTGGTAAGTGTGTTGTTCCTGATCAAGCCCCGTCTGCCTTGCTAGTTTGGATTTCCCGGTGTATGACTTTGGACCGGATTATTGGACTATTCCTTGAGCTCAGTCTGCCTTTTACCTGGACTGTCATAGAACCACGTTATCTGTCTGCTAACCGCAAGTATCGATTTGCTTTGCTCAGTTCGCATCTGCCCTGGTGTGGTGGCCAGGCACTATAGCAGTGTGTAAAAGTCCTGGGGGCAACCGAGTACCGGGTAGTCAGCATAGGTGTTGGGAGGATGGGATATTTTTAAGACTAGTTAGGTTTAGGCTGGGGCATTGGCTGCAGGGGAGAGGAGAGAGAACACAACAATGGCTGGGAATGCCTAAAGCTGTGACCTCACTTATAGGCTCCCATGTCCCAGTCGCTGTAGGTGCTCCCTCCTCTGCCCTGCACCCGCTGCTGGCTGACACAGAGGAGCCGCACCACATGACCAGTCTGAAAGGGGCTGAAGATAGGTAAGTATATACATCTTTTTTACACAGGGTAGTCCGCATAGGTGTTAGGCTGGACTTCTACTTTAAGGACTGCTTTTTAAATTTTGCAAAGTAGAGCTTTGTGTTGAAAAATTATACTGTTTCTGTATATTGTGACACATAAGAAATATTCGTACAGATTAGTAAGGTTCACATGAGGCGATCCTAGATCTTATTTTAGCTGACATTGTACCTTATCCCAACATATGATTTTGTTACTAGTTTCTTGGGAAGAACAGTTATTCCGCCTTGCAGGCGTTCTCCCCCTCAATGAAACTATTTCTTTAATACCTTTACTGATTAGCAGACTCTGCAGATGACTATTAAATAAGCTGAACTGCTAGGTCACAATGAGAAAATAAATCAATATTACAATGAGCATTATCCTGCTTCATAATTTTATTCTCACGAAGGGCAATTTCTATCTACTATCCCCCTTTTTGTCAATCCATTAGGGGAAAGAAACTGGATAGGAGTCATATACAGTAATCTGTCGGTGATAATTGTATTACAAGTGAAATAAGACTAATTTTGCCTTGATCCCTTTTAGCTTTAGGCTGCATTAAATGGATTATTGCCTTTCAAAGGGAAAGTGCATTTCAGTTCACTTCTTATATGGCCAGGAAAGCATCATTTCCAGCTGAGGATTAACTGGGTAACAAGGTTATTGGAGAGCTACTGTATAAATACAATACAGCTCCACATTAAACGTGGATTTAGAGAGGAAACAATGACTGGGCAGCAGAATGGGCTAATCTTCAAATATTGCCAGCTAATGCATTTGTACACACATATATATATGTACATGTTTGCCAACATTCACTGTTTTGGGGGACAGGTCTCCGGAGATGTGAAGGATTAGCACTGAGCTAAAACAATTGGTGTCTGGATTATCAAAGCGTAGTCAAGGTTTGTTTTGTGCTGGTTGGACCCAATATGAATATGCTTGTATGTGCCATTTAAGGCAAATCATGGGATTCTTTATTAGAAGGTACAGATGAAGATTTGATTTACTCTTTAGCAAAGTGGGCACGGCTTTCTTTTTAATTTTAGGCTTTTATTGAATCCAACCACAGAGTTGTAAGTTACAAAGCAAACACAACAGTAGGTTAAAAACATCTGTGCCCCATTACAGTAGACAAACAGCAAAGATAGGATCAATGATACAGCTGACAAAATTAGTTATGTATTCAATAACTTACTGTATGTCAAAGCAGTTTGATAAGGTATAAGGGCAAGGCTTTCTGATTGTCCCTTTGACATCCTTGATATCAAACGTTTGAATAAACATGCAAGGATTAAATGATCACACCTTTCAATATAAAAGATGCAGGCTCTACAGTATTTTTACTTATCTTTTATCTAGACCAGACTTTCTCAATCTTTTGAACATGAACCCTTGAAATAACTCTCTGGTCTCAAGCACCCCCTGCTAAAAATTACAATATCTATAACTCATGATATATTAGTTTGATGGTCAGAGGCAGAGGCGTTGCTAGGGGGGTGCGGGGGTGTTTTTTTTTTTTTGGATTTTTTTTTTTTTTTTTTTGGATTTTTTTTTTTTTTTTGCTGCCGCAGCCCGGGTGACACCCGCTAGAGGGGTGACACACAGGGCCGCTAATAGGGCAGTGCAGCCAGCCCTGTTGTACTGGGCCCAGCCCCCATCGGCTCCACAGGGGCAGGGCCATCTTTTCGCATGGGCACGCTGGGCAGTGAGAGTGGAGCTGTCAAATCTAAGTGCTGATGTCGGGGATGGGCGGGGCCCCACATCAGATGATCAGAGTGTCTCTCTCTCCCAGCTCCGTCCCCCTTCTCATGGCTACAAGTTGAAAATGTAAGGTAAGAGCGGGCTGGGACAAAGGCTAGACAGGTTCAGTGGAGGCAGAGTGAGAAGAGGGGGGGGGGGGTGTCTGTCACATGGTAGCCAGTCTAGAGCACATCGAGCTGTGCTTCCTTTAACACCTCCAGGCTCCGGTCCAGTCCCTTCGGCAGCACAAGTGATTGCAGAGCCCTTTAGAGTTGCCCTGTGATTTCACTCACTGATCTCTCCTCCTGGCTCCTGCTGGCTGCATTCACTCAGTCTCAGCTCAGTCACGCCCCCTCCCCCATGTGTGGCAGAGAATGCCAGGGGTGAGGGGTCTACACAGAAGTTCAGCAGGTCAGTTTACTGTGCTGTATGTGTGTGTGTGTATGGATTTGTATGGGTCTGTGTGTATATGAGTGTGTATATGATGTGCTGTATGTGTGTGTGTATGGATTTGTATGTGTCTGCATGGGTCTGTGTGTATATGAGTGTGTATATGATGTGCTGTGTCCCACAATGAAGCCTGTTGATCTACTTCCTGCTTCTGCCATAAGTCTAATGTATGTTAGCATGCCTAGGCTGCATATACTGTGCTCTGCAGAGAAGTTATGTTAACTCTTCACTTGCTGCCACTTAACTGCTCTGCAGCCACTTACCTTCTATTCAATTCCTAGTCTGCTTATACCTAAGCATAAGTGTTTTTTTTTTTTTTTTTTTTTTATATTACCAGCCCATTCACCAATGGTCACGTGTTCTTTTTGAACAATAAATTTAGGTAGGTACAGTCACTATCTATTGAAGTATACGTAGGAGTGCCATTATTCATTTCTCTTCTTGCAGCTGGTGCTCTGGGTACTTTTCTTTGATTTATGTGACCCTCCCTGTGTACCCGGTATGTCTCTGTGTAGGGGTGCTGCAGCAGCAAATGCATAATTTAAGCCTTCATTGGCTGTTACAGGTCTGAGCCATTGGGCTGGTTCACTGTGCCATTGTCAAAACCTTTATGTGCAGCATCTCTCTGAGGACATTGTTCAGATGGCCCTCATACACAATCCCCTATGCAATATTCCATCTTATGGCTGCGCTATTCAATGTATGTGTCAGGAGAGGGATACATGTATGTGTCAGGAGAGGGATACATGTATGTGTCAGGAGAGGGATACATGTATGTGTCAGGAGAGGGATCCGTGTATGTATGTGTCAGGAGAGGGATCCGTGTATGTGTCAGGAGAGGGATCCTTGTATGTGTCAGGAGAGGGATCCGTGTATGTGTCAGGAGAGGGATCCGTGTATGTGTCAGGAGAGGGATCCGTGTATGTGTCAGGAGAGGGATCCGTGTATGTGTCAGGAGAGGGATCCGTGTATGTGTCAGGAGAGGGATCCGTGTATGTGTCAGGAGAGGGATCCGTGTATGTGTCAGGAGAGGGATCCGTGTATGTGTCAGGAGAGGGGTCCGTGTATGTGTCAGGAGAGGGATCAGTGTATGTATGTGTCAGGAGAGGGATCCGTGTATGTGTCAGGAGAGGGATCCGTGTATGTGTCAGGAGAGGGGTCCGTGTATGTGTCAGGAGAGGGATCAGTGTATGTATGTGTCAGGAGAGGGATCCGTGTATGTATGTGTCAGGAGAGGGATCCGTGTATGTGTCAGGAGAGGGATCCGTGTATGTGTCAGGAGAGGGATCCGTGTATGTGTCAGGAGAGGGATCCGTGTATGTGTCAGGAGAGGGATCCGTGTATGTGTCAGGAGAGGGATCCGTGTATGTGTCAGGAGAGGGATCCGTGTATGTGTCAGGAGAGGGATCCGTGTATGTGTCAGGAGAGGGATCCGTGTATGTGTCAGGAGAGGGATCCGTGTATGTGTCAGGAGAGGGATCCGTGTATGTGTCAGGAGAGGGATCCGTGTATGTGTCAGGAGAGGGATCCGTGTATGTGTCAGGAGAGGGGTCCGTGTATGTGTCAGGAGAGGGATCCGTGTATGTATGTGTCAGGAGAGGGATCCGTGTATGTGTCAGGAGAGGGATCCGTGTATGTGTCAGGAGAGGGATCAGTAATGTAGGGGTCTGGTAGGTCAGTTTAGTGGTCAGCATGGATGGGCACTGGTGAGCCAGGCAGCAACCAGCAAGTGAGCCTAACACCCCTCCCCCGCCGCCACCACCGGCCTTGGACTTCGGCTGAAGCCCCTGGTCTTTTTCACACCTAGAAATGCCCCTGGTTCCGCCTATCACACAAAGGGACAGGGGTGGGACCTTGTTACAGCGCGGCCGCCGAACACAGACCCAGCCAGCTCTGTGATACACATAAGGCGATGCCCGCTGTATGTGTGTGTGTTACCAGGCGATGATGAGTCTGTATTAATTGGCACAGTGATGTTGCAATTTTGGGCACAATGAGACTGCATTGGTGGGCACAGTGAGACTGCATTGGTGGGCACAGTGAGACTGCATTGGTGGGAACAGTAAGACTGCATTGGTGGGCACAGTGAGACTAGATCTTTCTAAACCTCACCCCTGCAAATACTTGTTTAGAGAAGGGGGGGTGGGTGTAATTACATTTTGCTGGGCCCTATCTGGTCTATAGAGGAGCCCAGGGGGTGAGCGCAGCGCTTGGACTATTTCTCCTTTTTCGGGCGCATGTACATTAAGCAGTCCCGCATATTGGGCTGCTAGTTAATTAGACCCGGCTGCCACTGCCCACTGCCTTCCCTGGCGGAGTGATACTACAAGGCTCCGCTTAGCTCCGCCTCCCGTGCCGACTGCCGAGACTGAGGTGAGATGACAGGCGGTTCAGTGGATGAGAGGGCGCAAGAACCTGGAGGACAGCGTGGCTGCACCTGCACTGCAAAGTGAGTGGAGAACAGCAGATAGAATCCTCACTGTCTCACTTAGGATTACACACAGCAAAGCAGGTCATGATTATCAGCATTATGATATTCAAGCAGGCAGCACAGTCAGCATGTGCTCTGTCATGGATCTGTCAGTGTGTCATATTGCTGTTTGGTGCTTACTTTGTTATGGCTGTACAGGGTTAAAGTTTGTAACACACAGTACAGCCATCAATTAACAAAGTCAGCACCCAAAAGCCATGTGACACTGACAAATCCATGACAGAGCAAATGCTGACTGTGCTACCTGTGTAATTTCCATAATGCTGATAATCATAAGACGCAGTGAGATGCTACTTTACACTTTCCTTTGGGGGGGGGGGCAGTAAACATGTGCCTCCCAACCCCCCCCCCCCTTTAACCACTTCCTGTCCAGCAACGTACTGGATTGGATTGGAAGGGTGATATCTTGGTCATTGCTGCAGCAATGATCAAGATATTATTTTTTAGCCCCAATGAGTCTGCACAAAGAAAAAGTAATCCTAGTGGCTAAGAAGCCAATGGATTACTTTTTCAGGCAGTGGAAGGGGGTTTCACCACCGTTGCTCTCCCGTGCAATCAGGGGTCCCATTAAGCATGTGGGCAGCAACATCCAGTTCCTGGGACAAAGTGAGAGAAACTGATGATGTTCCTCCTACTTACATGGTCTCATGTAAGCAAGCCATTACTGGCCTAAACAAACATCTGATCAAATCGATCTTTGTTTGATCAGCTGCTTTGGAGGCCAGAGGAGAGATTTGGGTCTAATAGACCCCAGATCTCTCCAGAAAGAGGACCTGTCACTGCCCCATGCTATCAGAAGGGATGTTGTTCATCCTTTCTGATAGCAATAAAAGAGATACAAGATGAAATGAAAGATACAGTATACATTTTTTTTTGTCTAAAAATAAAATTGAAAGCATTTTTAAACTGCCTCTGCCCCCCTGTACCCCTGCACAATCATAAACACGTGTGCATATGTAAACGGTGACAAATCTGCAAAGGTTGGGTCAGGGGAGGAGCCTGGGGTGGGGTCAAGGGAGGGGTTAAAGGGGGCCGTCGGGTAGGCTGTACAGGGCCCCATGATTCCTATGGTACCCATATGGTTTCCATGGTACCGACACAGACACACCACCAAAGAGCTGGTGGGAGGAGGGAGGACTCTCAGTGTCTGGCGCCCTGGCTGACCTGTTATGGCTATGCAAGTATGATAGGGGGGGGTGGGGGGGGGGGGGGGTGCAAGGTGGTCTGCTACAGCTATGGATAATATGTATGGATAATGGATATATATGGATAATGGATATACATGGATAATGGATATACATGGATAATGGATATATATGGATACTGGATATATATGGATAATGGATATATATGGATAATGGATATATATGGATAATAAATTATTGGGGGGGGGGGGTGACACCATGTTATACCGCACCAGGTGACACCAACCCTAGTGACGCCACTGGTCAGAGGGAAGAATGCTCCTTACACTTGGGAAGAATTACCCCCTTTCAGATAGCTAAAAAGATCATTGGTGTCATTGGGAACTTAATTGGAGAGGCAGAAATTGCTCAAGGAACCTTGTTTGAGAAACTGATCTAGATAAATGTTTACCTAGGGCAATGTTTCTCAACTCCAGTCCTCAAGGCGCCCCAACAGGTCATATTTTCAGGCTTTCCCTCAGATGAAACCGCTGTAGCAATTACTAAGGCAGTGAAATGGATCAAATCACCTGTACAAAATAAAGGAAAGCCTGAAAACATGACCTGTTGGGATGATTGACGCCTTGAGTTGAGAAACACTGACCTAGGGCACTGAAGCAATCGGCCAATGCCCATATTACCTCCAATTAAAAGAACACATATTAAAATTACTGGCCACTTTGAAAATGCACTGGGTGGTCATCCTCAACTTGGTTTTACTGCCTAGTGAGTCACTGACCTGGAATAAGCAAGCATCCAGTGAAGTCATTGTAAAAGTATGCTTTCTCCAGTTCAGTCACTGTCTAAGTAGTTAAGAGTTTTGTCAGTTTTCTCATTCAAGGTAAAATTACAGCCTCTTTAAAGCTCACCCCTTAACTATTATTATTATTATTATTATTATTATTATACAGGATTTATATAGCGCCAACAGTTTGTGCAGCGCTTTACAACATGAGGGCAGACAGTACACTTACAATACAAATCAATACAGGAGGGATCAGAGTGCCCTGCTCGTTAGAGCTTACAATCTACAAGGGAGGGTCAAGTTGAAACAAAAGGTAATACTGTGGGGGATGAGCTGATGGAGAAAATGAAAATACAGTTGTTGTTAGGTGTGGGTAGGATAGGCTTCTCTGAAGAGAAGGGTTTTCAGGGATCGTCTAAAAGCCAATAAAGTAGGAGATAGGCGGACAGATTGGGGTAAGGCATTCCATAGGATTGGAGAGGCTCTGGCAAAGTCCTGGAGGCGAGCATGGGAGGAGGTGACGAGGGAGCTAGAGAGCAGAAGGTCTTGAGAGGAACGAAGAGAACAAGTAGGTAGTTATTTAGAGACTAAGTTAGTGATGTAGCTGGGGGCTAAAATTGTGGATGGCTTTGTAAGTAGTTGTTAGTATTTTGAATTTAATTCTTTGGCCAAGCGGAAGCCAGTGGAGGGATTGACAGAGATGAGTGGCAGACACAGAGGGATTGGTAAGGTGGATGAGTCTGGCAGCAGCATTCATGATGGATTGAAGAGGTGATAGACTATGTAGAGGTAAGCCAATGAGAAGGGAGTTGCAGTAGTCGAGGTGAGAGATGACGAGCGAGTGAATTAAGAGCTTTGTTGTGTCATTGGTTAGAAAGGGGCGTATTTTGGAGATGTTGCAGAGGTTGAGGCGGCAGGATTTGGACAGTGATTGGATGTGTTGCTTGAAGGAGAGTTCAGAGTCCAGGACTACACCTAGAACCTTGGCATGCGGGGATGGGCTTATGGTTGTGCCATCGATTTTAACAGAGAAATCAGGGGAAGGGGCAGGGGCATATGGGGGAGGAAAAATTATAAGTTTGGTTTTGGATAGATTGAGTTTGAGGAAGTGGTGTGACATCCAGACGGATATATCTGATAGTAGATTAGTGATACGTGAGGAGACAGAGGGAGTGAGCCGAGGGGTAGAGAAATAGATTTGGGTGTCGTCAGCGTAGAGGTGGTATTGGAAGCCATGGGAGGCTATCAGTTGACCCAGGGAGGAGGCGTAGATTGAAAATAGAAGAGGTCCAAGAACTGAACCTTGGGGGACCCCAAGAGAGAAAGGAAGAGGAAGTAGAGTTGTAAGAAACGCTAAAGGTGCAGTTGCATAAGTAGGAAGAGAACCAGCGAAGAGGACAGTCACGGAGACCAAAGGTGTGGAGTTTTTTGAGGAGGAGGGGGTGGTCAACCGTATCAAAGGCAGCAGAGAGGTCCAGGAGTAAGAGTACAGAATAATGTCGATTGGTTTTGGCCGTTAGTAGATTATTTGTTAGTTTTAGGAGAGTGGAGTGTTGAGGACAAAATCCAGACTGAAGGGGATCAAGAAGGCTATTATCAGTGAGGTGGATGCTCAGTCAGTTGTAGACCATACGTTCGAGGAGTTTGGATAAGAAGGGGAGCAAGGAGATGGGGCGGAGGTTGTTAAGATTGGATGGGTCCAGTGAGGGCTTTTTAAGTATGGGTCTGACAAGTGCATGTTTTAGAGAGTTGGGGAAGATGCCAGAAGAGAGGGAGAGATTGAAGATGTGGGTTAGAGAGTGTAGCATAGAGCCAGAGAGTGAACGTAGCATTTGTGAGGGAACAGGATCCAGAGGGCAGGTGGTAAGGTGGACATTATCAAGTAGTTTAGCAACTTATTCTATAGTGGTGAGGTTGAAAGACGGAAGTAATGATTGTGCCTGTGGGCATGAAGTGTAAAACATGGAGGGTATCAGAACAGTAGAGATCTCTGCACGAATTGTATCAATCTTCTGTTTGAAGTGATTGGCGTTCTCCTGGGCAGTGAGTGAGTTGGTGGGTGGAGGCGGTGGAGGATGAAGTAGAGAGTTGAAGGTAGAGAAGAGTTGACGGGGACGGGATGATAATTTGCTAATGAGAGTGCTAAAATAGGTCTGCTTGGCAGAGAGGAGGCTGGAATTGTATTTTTGGAGGGCAGTTTTATATTGGTTGAAATCTCTTTTAGACTTGGTCTTACGCCACAGGCGCTCATGAGCACGACTACGTTTTTTAAGACTTCTAGTAATCTGTTTGCCAAGGTTGAAGGGGTCGGGACTTGATTCTGTGTGTAGTGAGGGGGGCCATTGAGTCCAGTGAGGCTAGAAGTGAAGTGTTGTAGACAGAAGTGACTAGGTTGGTGCAGGATAGGGGTGTGATTTTGTCATAGAGGTTGTCGATAGCAGAGTAGAGAAGAGAAGGGTTGAGATGACGTAGGTTTCTGCGGGTAACTTTAAGGCGGTTGGAGGGAGAGGAGGTGAAAGAGAGGGAGAGAGTGAAACTAATAAGGTGGTGATCAGAGAGAGGGAATGGATAGTTAGAGAGGTTGCATGGAGTGCAAAGGTGAGAGAAAACGAGGTCAAGGATATTGCCTTCGGAGTGAGTAGGAGCATGTATCCACTGCTTCAGGTCAAAGGAGGAGGTTAGGCTGAGAAGTTTGGAAGGGGCAGGAGTGTTAGTATTAATAGGGATGTTGAAGTCCCCGAGAATGATTGTGGGGATTTCAGAGGAAAGAAAGTAGGGTAGCCATGCAGAGGGGTCATCAAGAAAGGTTGATACTGGTCCAGGGGGCCTGTAGATCACAGCTATCCTTAGAGAAATTGGAGTGAAAAGACAAATGCAGTGTGCTTCGAAAGAGGAGAGTGACAGAGAGGGAGGTGGCTGAAGTACCTGAAAGGTGCTATGTGGGGCTAGAAGGATTCCGACACCTCCTCCCTTACTTCCATTGGATCTGGGGGAGTGAGTCCAGAGAAGACCACCATGGGATAGGGCAGCAGAAGACGCAGTGTCGGATTCGTGGAGCCAGGTTTCGGTAATGGCAAGTAAGTTAAATGAGTTGGTGATAAAGAGGTCATGGAGAGAGGCGAGTTTGTTGCAGACAGAGCGGGAGTTCCAAAGGGCACAAGAGAAAGGGAGTCTGGTCTTGGGAAGAATAGAAATGGGAACTAGATTGTGTGCATTGTGATGGGTGCATGGGGTACAGTTAAATGATGGAGGCCCAGGGTTTGGGGAAATATCTCCAGATGTTAGGAGAAGCAGGAGGGTGAGGGAGGTAATATGAGAGTGGGATTTATATGAAGGGACATGACCCAGGGTCTTGGAGATTTTTAGTGTGTGTGGATTTAGAATTAGCAGGAGTTGGTGGGTGCATTAATAAGGAGAGAACAGAAGTTATATATATATATATATGCTGTGGGGGGAGGAGAGGGGTGAAGGAGTGATAGTTTGAAAATAGAGGACAGAGCTGTCAAAAGGAGTGGTAGAGAGTGCATGTTACAAGGAGAAAAGCTAAAGGGGTAAACAAGGTCATCTGATGTCTGTGTGGTGCTTTTCAAAGTATATTCTCGTGTCCATTCGCTGAGGTGCAGAGTCAGAAGTGCTTCCACTTATAGAAATAGCCACTTTGAGAAAGAGCCCCCAGTTGCAAATGTGCCCTCTGCAATAGCTTCCCCCAAAAGAAGCGTATCTTTATACTGATAGGGGTGGGGTGTGGGTGGATTTCAATGATCAATCAGGAGGTAATAAAGGTTGGCTGGTTAACAGGGCAAAATTCTAACTTCAGAAACAGACTAGCAAGAGGGCACTAAAGTTAGACGGGTCATAATTTTGGGTAAGACAAGGGAGATAATAAAGCATTGTAATGTGGACAGGTCTACAGACTGTTGAGCAAAAATAACATACCAGCATTTTTTAAAGACAAACATGAAAAGCAGATAGCAGGGTTACAGTAGTTTTTGGGTGGAGATGGTTCAGTTAGCACATACCAGCATTTTCAAAGACAAACTTGAAAAGCAGGTAGCAGATTAACTATTTAGTATTTGCCTTTGTAGAGCTTTTCCACTGATCTGTCCATCCCATGATGCAGTGCTTGGGCCTGAACAGCCAGTTTCATAAGGTGGAGTTGATGAAATCAACATTGTGTAAGCTCTGATACCGACAGAGGGTATTTTGCTCAAGACGGGTAGAATGTTAAATGTGGATTTCAGCCTTAACGTTTCCACCTCCAAAAGCAAGGCAGCTTGTCAGCTCCCATCTTCCTGTCTGAATCAGTTCTCTGTATAGGGCATCTCTAAAGTACATACAGTGGAGTACTGTAAGCTATTGGAGCACTTAGTCAATTCACGCATATGAACCACTATAGGGTTCTAAGCTGGTTCCTGGATCACAGGTTCCCACTGTAGTGTCTCGGAGGTATATGAGAGGAAAAAAATCCAATAGTGCAATATCATTTATACAATTAATTTAAACAAGTTAAAAACCACTTCCCTGCCGGGGAACTCACATGAGCAATTGCTTCAGTGCACCGCTCTTTTTAAAGCGTATAAGGTACCAAATAGGTAAGGGTATGGCGTGTATCACATCCTAGGCAGGCAAACATGTCAATACTAGGGTATGACTTATCTTCCTCAGGGGGTTTCTAATTGGACGGCGACCTGTCAATTTTATACGGCGTCCGAGGCCATTTTGTTGTGGTCTGCGGGCACTCTAGTGATGAACTATATATTTTCAATGGAGCGCTCAATGCAAATACACCATCAGGGGACACCTAATGGCAAGGTAACCTCCATATATCCCGATCATACAGGACTACTGCGGAGTCCATTGGAATTAAAGCAGACTAGCAGCGCGCCCTGACACGTACTACTCACAACAATGAGTCAAGCCCTGCACTGCATACACGAAAAGCATAACATAGCTACCCAGGACAGGCGTGGATGATTCACACACCATACCAACTGTTATTTTTACACCGCTAACATACATTTCACTCTGATAGCTCTAGAGATCTATATACATTTAATAACACCGGTAAACATTAAATATCTTATAAATTATAACCCAATGCGCATGCTTCAGTGCCCTAGGTCAGTGTTTCTCAACTCAAGGCGCCCCAACAGGTCATGTTTTCAGGCTTTCCTTTATTTTGTACAGGTGATTTGATCCATTTCACTGCCTTAGTAATTGCTACAGTGGTTTCATCTGAGGGAAAGCCTGAAAATATGACCTGTTGGGGCGCCTTGAGGACTGGAGTTGAGAAACATTGCCCTAGGTAAACATTTATCTAGATCAGTTTCTTAAACAAGGTTCCTTGAGCAATTTCTGCCTCTCCAATTAAGTTCCCAATGACACCAATGATCTTTTTAGCTATCTGAAAGGGGGTAATTCTTCCCAAGTGTAAGGAGCATTCTTCCCTCTGACCATCAAACTAATATATCATGAGTTATAGATATTGTAATTTTTAGCAGGGGGTGCTTGAGACCAGAGAGTTATTTCAAGGGTTCATGTTGAAAAGATTGAGAAAGTCTGGTCTAGATAAAAGATAAGTAAAAATACTGTAGAGCCTGCATCTTTTATATTGAAAGGTGTGATCATTTAATCCTTGCATGTTTATTCAAACGTTTGATATCAAGGATGGTCAAAGGGACAATCAGAAAGGCTTGCCCTTATACCTTATCAAACTGCTTTGACATACAGTAAGTTATTGAATACATAACTAATTTTGTCAGCTGTATCATTGATCCTATCTTTGCTGTTTGTCTACTGTAATGGGGCACAGATGTTTTTAACCTACTGTTGTGTTTGCTTTGTAACTTACAACTCTGTGGTTGGATTCAATAAAAGCCTAAAATTAAAGAAAGCCGTGCCCACTTTGCTAAAGAGTAAATCAAATCTTCATCTGTACCTTCTAATAAAGAATCCCATGATTTGCCTTAAATGGCACATACAAGCATATTCATATTGGGTCCAACCAGCACAAAACAAACCTTGACTACGCTTTGATAATCCAGACACCAATTGTTTTAGCTCAGTGCTAATCCTTCACATCTCTGGAGACCTGTCCCCCAAAACAGTGAATGTTGGCAAACATGTACATATATATATATATATATATATGTGTTTACAAATGCATTAGCTGGCAATATTTGAAGATTAGCCCATTCTGCTGCCCAGTCATTGTTTCCTCTCTAAATCCACGTTTAATGTGGAGCTGTATTGTATTTATACAGTAGCTCTCCAATAACCTTGTTACCCAGTTAATCCTCAGCTGGAAATGATGCTTTCCTGGCCATATAAGAAGTGAACTGAAATGCACTTTCCCTTTGAAAGGCAATAATCCATTTAATGCAGCCTAAAGCTAAAAGGGATCAAGGCAAAATTAGTCTTATTTCACTTGTAATACAATTATCACCGACAGATTACTGTATATGACTCCTATCCAGTTTCTTTCCCCTAATGGATTGACAAAAAGGGGGATAGTAGATAGAAATTGCCCTTCGTGAGAATAAAATTATGAAGCAGGATAATGCTCATTGTAATATTGATTTATTTTCTCATTGTGACCTAGCAGTTCAGCTTATTTAATAGTCATCTGCAGAGTCTGCTAATCAGTAAAGGTATTAAAGAAATAGTTTCATTGAGGGGGAGAACGCCTGCAAGGCGGAATAACTGTTCTTCCCAAGAAACTAGTAACAAAATCATATGTTGGTATAAGGTACAATGTCAGCTAAAATAAGATCTAGGATCGCCTCATGTGAACCTTACTAGTCTGTACGAATATTTCTTATGTGTCACAATATACAGAAACAGTATAATTTTTCAACACAAAGCTCTACTTTGCAAAATTTAAAAAGCAGTCCTTAAAGTAGAAGTCCAGCCTAACACCTATGCGGACTACCCTGTGTAAAAAAGATGTATATACTTACCTATCTTCAGCCCCTTTCAGACTGGTCATGTGGTGCGGCTCCTCTGTGTCAGCCAGCAGCGGGTGCAGGGCAGAGGAGGGAGCACCTACAGCGACTGGGACATGGGAGCCTATAAGTGAGGTCACAGCTTTAGGCATTCCCAGCCATTGTTGTGTTCTCTCTCCTCTCCCCTGCAGCCAATGCCCCAGCCTAAACCTAACTAGTCTTAAAAATATCCCATCCTCCCAACACCTATGCTGACTACCCGGTACTCGGTTGCCCCCAGGACTTTTACACACTGCTATAGTGCCTGGCCACCACACCAGGGCAGATGCGAACTGAGCAAAGCAAATCGATACTTGCGGTTAGCAGACAGATAACGTGGTTCTATGACAGTCCAGGTAAAAGGCAGACTGAGCTCAAGGAATAGTCCAATAATCCGGTCCAAAGTCATACACCGGGAAATCCAAACTAGCAAGGCAGACGGGGCTTGATCAGGAACAACACACTTACCACTCTCTTTTACAAGCACCCAAATGAGGTTTAAGCTTGCTTACAACAGGCTTGGTTTCTACCCAGAGACCGATCACATTAATTAGCCTGCAGGTGGACAGACAGACAAGGAGAGTGCCATAGCCAAAACCCTGGATGCTGGAATGAGGAACAGGAGCACTAAGTGATCCTAACAGGTCCAGCTTAGAATGTTAATGTCACAATACATTTACCCCCCCCCCCCCCCAACTAACTGGCAGACCTCTTGCCTAAGATGCTCCGTGCCTCATCCAAATTTAGCGAACTTGCTTTGGTCATGTCTCACTATTGAGGTTATTTAGCGTCAGGTTCTCACAATAATGTTGCAAGGAATAGGGAGAGCTAGACCATTGGAACCTCTCATTTGCCTTTCTTACAGTGCCTCAACTCAGTCTTCCACACTGAATGCCCACTTTACTTCCTAGGAGCATATTTGCATTATTAGCATTAATATACCCTGCTTAACCAGACAACATTGCCCTGGTGAAGTACCCCTAATCCCCAGAGGTAAACCTTACGAACCTCCACCTTCTAGCTTGAATGGCTTCCCCAACTTTCTTCAGGGGCCTTCCACATGTTATTAATATTCATCTTCAACTTTATAACCCTGCTATGACAGGCTTGGATACAAATGTGTACACTTCCTCAACTTTGCCGGGCTTAATAGTTTAGTGGTCCTGTTTTTGATATACGCAGTTTTGCTCAACCACTTTTTCTTCTTCCAATGCTTACTAACAGTTAATTTGCAGCCTGGGATATGGCAAAGCATTTTTATATGTAAATCTTCCAGACAGATCTTACATGTTCTAGTCTGTTGCCCCTTTGATTCTTAGGTCTCTGTACATCCTTCTGGAACACAATTTTTACAAACGATGATGTGTTTATGCAGAAATTCTCAGTAAAAATATATGCAAAAAATGCACCTTGGAAAATGTATGCAGAAATAAAAGCAGAAGATTTCTAGCTTTACCCATAATCATTCTTAGTTTTTAAAAAGTAACAATCTCCAGATGGATCTCTCTCTTGAATGGAGTGAGCAGTGTTTTTAATTCTCTGGCAGACTTTTAGTGGTATAAATAAAAATAAATGTATGGGACCCCCACATAAGGATATACAATACCCAAACTTGTAGTAAAGACAGTTTTCCTCAGAAAGATGGGACTTTAAATGGATCACGGACAGAGAATCAGTAGAAAAAATATTTAAATTTTATTACATAAACAATTCATGATGAAACACACAACATTAGATAAAACCAAAACATATACATAGAGACACAGAATTAAAAAAACAACTAAGAACCAAAGCCCAAAAGCCGTCAAAACAACAGACCATAGAACGCGTTTCGAAAAACACACATGGTTTTTATCCTCTTCAGGGACTGAATGGGCTTATTGTTTTCAAAGCTGAAAGTTGGATCGCCGCTAGAAGCGGTTCACCAACACAGATGGGATGATTCAGTTAAGAGTAAAAAGATTAGAGGAGAGCATCCATCCACCACATGCATGTGTAGGTCAGATTGCCACGTACTTAAAGGGGAGGTTTCCCCCTAGGAGGATCCTGATCGCCGAAAGTGTCTAAGGCCCCTTTCACACGGACGGGCCGTTCAGATCCGCCTGTCAGTTTTGACCGCGGATCTGAACGGGCGCTCCATGTTACTCTATGGAGCGTCGGATGTCAGCGGAGACATGTCCGCTGACATCCGACCCGATCCGATCCGCCAAAAGCAGACGGATGGCCACACGTCCAGATCCGTCGCTGGCGGATCGGATCGGATGAAAACGGACACACTGTCCGTTTTCATCCGATCTCTCCATAGAGATCAGCGGCGCTCGCAAGCCCCTCCCCGCTCAGTGAGCGGAGAGGGACTTGTCCTCCGCCGGCTCAGCGGAGATCAACGGACAGATCTCCCGCTGAGCCGGCGGACTCCGTGCAAGCGGAGTCCGCCTCGTCTGAAAGGGGCCTTAAAATTGGTATTCTCAGGAGTTTAATATTAATATACCAGAACAGATTCGTAAAAAATCAGCCAAGTATTAGCATGATCTAAAGTCCATGTCCCAATTGTGTCTGGTGATTTGGACAGGACACAGTGGAGGAAAGGGTATAACCTCAACTAATGGATCTGCAATGATCTTATTTCTGGAGTCTTGTGGCTGGAAACCGGTGCTCAGGCTGAAGCATCCCCGCACTCTATTCAAGGAACCCAAAATACAGTTGGGCCTGGCACTTGGTGTAATCCAAAAAATGAAGATACTTTGTTGGCTAAATGTACCATTACACGTGTGTTTTACATGTAGCCAATAAAGTATTTTAATTTTACAAATTACACAGTGTTCCGGATTAACTTTAATTTGAATTATATGGGACCCCACCAGGGAGCTCTATCCCCAAACTCAGTATAGTGATAAAAGACTGTCCAACTTATCACAGGCCTAAGTTAGATTCTGCTGTAGAGAATGTACTGCAGTGGAGTTCTGAAAGACTATAGCATAGTATTATATTTGGATTTTTTCGTAGGACTATAACTAAGCAGAGCTAGGCCCTGGACAAGTAAAGCTCCCAGCCAGAAGTGGAGCTGTCTGTTCCTTTTCACTTTTTCTATTGGGGTGTTGGAGAAAGCTTGTTTACAGTGCTCAATGGTTCAATCTGATGTTTAAAAACAGGTAGTCCACATCGTTCTGGGAATCATTTGTGATGAATTACATGCTTGTAAAATGAACATTATGTGTGTGTATATATATATATATATATATATATATAATATATATATATATATATATATATATATATATATATATATATATATATATATATATATATATATATATATATATATATATATATGTTTAAAAATGTGCAAAAAAATTGTCCCAAATCTATTTTAAATTTTAGTTCTGCCTTAAATTTTATGTCCACCCAAATGTGTGTGGGCTTAGTCAGACTTTGGCTTCTCTTTCAGGTTTTTGGACACTGCAGCAATGAGACCTCCCTTCCCCAATTCCCAACTCTCACAACCTGCTGCCAGTACAGCAGGAGAATGCTTGCCAAATATCCAGGATGCACATTCTATTCTCTGTACATACACCCTGCATATGACCAGGATTTTTGTTAGGCAGCCAGTAATAGGTTAAGCAGAATTCCAACAAAAGGTACAAGAAAATGTGATTACAGATTCAATATCTGAGATGTAATCTTGCTGATAAATGATAAAACTATACAAAGGAAAAGGCAAGTTTCCATTCTACAACAGGAGCATTAGTGAGAGGGCATGATGAATTATTCATGTGCAGGATAGTTGTCTCCAACTTGCAGATAATATAGCTTATATCTAGTCTTCATTTTACACATTGTAAATGTTAAATACAAAAAACAACAACATCCTGAACCGTGCCAATGGGACTACCAGATTGATTAAAATTCCTCTACATCTGGATATATATAATACACACACTGTATGTATATGATTATTTATATATACATATATATATATATATATATATATATATATATATATATATATACACATACATATATACACTGACCTAGCTGCTAAAGGATTTGTAATTTTGTCGTCCAGTCCTGAGGTTCGCACAGCCCTGCCAAAGAGGCCAACCAGGTTGCTGCCCTGCCATTTTTCTCCTGTATTTAAATTGGAACTCTGGCCATAAATAAGAACAAACAACAAAGCTCCTCTCAACCTCCATTCCCTCCTC
This sequence comes from Lithobates sylvaticus, assembly GCA_028564925.1. Taxonomy (NCBI): domain Eukaryota; kingdom Metazoa; phylum Chordata; class Amphibia; order Anura; family Ranidae; genus Lithobates; species Lithobates sylvaticus. The sequence continues at coordinate 177,712,611 of CM053033.1, forward strand.
ATAGCGGCTGCCAAAGCAGTGCCACCTACAGAGGTTAGGCTGAACTGCATCTGCCTACATGGGTCCATTGAAGTGTTACTAAACCCACAACAGTAAAAAGTCTTTATATGCAGCATAGCATGCTTGTTATACTCGCTGTGGAACTTAAGAGGTTAATCTTCTGCATTGTGTAAATAGGCTGTTTTATCCTGTATGCATAGATCCTCCCCCTCCTGCACTGTTTATCTGGGGAAGGCCAGCTAACATAGGCAGAGTAGCCGACCTGCACATGCTCAGTTGTGTCTTTTGTGCTGGAGAGAACAGTTACTTGTTCACAGAGATAGCCAGGTCACATGATATTGACATCGCACATGTGGGCATGTATACAGGCTGCAGTGGAAATCTCCTCCTTCCTGAACTCTCAGCACTGGAGAAACTCTGCAGTTCATGTAACCGTGGTATACAGATCATCCAAAAAAAGGTATATAGTGGCAGTATTTTAATGTAAAAAGAAGATTTATAAGCTGTGGGCACAGTGGGGGGAGCGGACTATTTTCATATTACTGGGTTTAGTAACACTTTAAGCTCTGTGCGGGAAAAAGACTAAACAGACACAGATGTCTGTGTCTAATTATCAATTGTTTAAAACATATGTCTCTTGTGGATTATCATCTTTAAAGTTGAATGATTGATTTCAAATAATTTTGCAATCTTTAAAGCCCCTTTGTAGACTCCTAGACATCCGCAACATTCTTTCTGAGGGCCTAGCAAAAATAACCCCAGAATAAGTTCCACCTGCATACTCATATATACATACATAAGAAGGTTGCAATCATCGGCACCTAATCTGGAACACCGGCTTCTAATTTCATAGATTTAAAGTGGCTAATGTAGTGGCATACTTACTTTTCCAAATGACAAACCTGCACGTTGTTAATTTAAATTATGAGTGGATCCATAGTGTAAATTGTGTGAACAAACTCTAAGAAGTTGCCCTATAAGTGCTGTTATGCTTTAATTTGTGCTGAATAATTTAGTCAGGGGCTGCTATAAAGGAACTGTGCTGTGGTGAAATGAATGGTGTATTGTAGGATGCGTTTTTCATGTCTCTCTGACTGCAGCAAAGTAGTAAAACTTATGCCTCGTACACACGTAGGGACTTTTGCCGGCGGACCTAGTCCAGCGGACAATCCCGCGGGACTTTCCAGCTAGGTCCGCTGGACTTTCCGAGGGTGTGGACTTGCCCACACACGCACGGACTTCTCCAGCGGATAATCCGCCGGCCAAAAGTCCGCGGGACTTTTGAAAATGAACGGACTTGCCCACACACGGAGCAGTCCGTTCATTTCGAACGTAACTTCAGGTTACGTAGCTAGCGTAGGCAGTAAATGCCGCCGCGCTAGCTCCGCAAGCTGGCATGGATTTAAAGGGAATCCCCACGCCGAAAAAACGGCGTGGGGGTTCCCCCCAAATCCATGTCAGACCCTCATCCGAGCACGCAGCCTGGCAGGCCAGGAAAGGGGTGGGGACGAACGAGCGCCCCCCCCCCCTCCTGAGCCGTACCAGGCCGCGTGCCCTCAACATGGGGGGTGCCCTGGGGAAAGGGGGGCCGTGCGGCCCCCCCACCCCAAAGCACCTTGTCCCCATGTTGATGAGGACAAGGGCCTCTTCCCGACAACCCTGGCCGTTGGTTGTCGGGGTCTGCGGGCGGGGGCTTATCGGAATCTGGGAGCCCCCTTTAATAAGGGGGCCCCCAGATACCGGCCCCCCACCCTATGTGAATGAGTATGGGGTACGATGTACCCCTACCCATTCACCTAAGGTGTAAAATGTAAAGTAAAAAAAAACACCCACACTTTTGAAAAAATAGTTTATTGCACTGCTCCGGGGGTCTTCTTCCGTCTTGGGGGTCTTCTCGCCGGACTCCCCCGCCATTTACCAAGCTCTTTTACCGAGCGGGGGAAGTCCGGCTACCTTCTTCGTCGTCGCCGCCGTCGTCTGGGGTTCTCGATCCGCCTTCGGGGGTCTTCCGGGGGTCTCTTCTGTTCTTGCGGCGGTCGTCGTCTTCCGCGCCGCCGGCGCCTTCTTCTTCTTGTCCTTCTTCTTGTCCTTCTTGTTCTTCTTCTTCTTCCGATGTTGACCCGACGCTCTCTCTGCCCGGAATGCCTGTGCCGCTCTGCGCTCGGACTTATATAGGGACATGGGGGACAGGGTCACATGCACATGTCACATGGTGACCCCGCCCCCTTGTGTTGTCACAGTCCCGGAGGATGCTGGGACTGTGACATCGCAAGGGGGCGGGGTCACCATGTGACATGAACATGTGACCCTGTCCCCCATGTCCCTATATAAGTCCGAGCGCAGAGCGGCACAGGCATTCCGGGCAGAGAGAGTGTCGGGTCAACATCGGAAGAAGAAGAAGAACAAGGACAAGAAGAAGGACAAGAAGAAGAAGAAGGCGCCGGCGGCGCGGAAGACGACGACCGCCGCAAGAACAGAAGAGACCCCCCGGAAGACCCCCGAAGGTGGATCGAGAACCCCAGACGACGGCGGCGACGACGAAGAAGGTAGCCGGACTTCCCCGCTCGGTAAAAGAGCTTGGTAAATGGCGGGGGAGTCCGGCGAGAAGACCCCCAAGACGGAAGAAGACCCCCGGAGCAGTGCAATAAACTATTTTTTCAAAAGTGTGGGGTGTTTTTTTTTACTTTACATTTTACACCTTAGGTGAATGGGTAGGGGTACATCGTACCCCATACTCATTCACATAGGGTGGGGGGCCGGGATCTGGGGGCCCCCTTATTAAAGGGGGTTCCCAGATTCCGATAAGCCCCCGCCCGCAGACCCCGACAACCAACGGCCAGGGTTGTCGGGAAGAGGCCCTTGTCCTCATCAACATGGGGACAAGGTGCTTTGGGGTGGGGGGGCCGCACGGCCCCCCTTTCCCCAGGGCACCCCCCATGTTGAGGGCACGCGGCCTGGTACGGCTCAGGAGGGGGGGGGGGGCCCTCGTTCGTCCCCACCCCTTTCCTGGCCTGCCAGGCTGCGTGCTCGGATGAGGGTCTGACATGGATTTGGGGGGAACCCCCACGCCGTTTTTTCGGCGTGGGGAGTCCCTTTAAATCCATGCCAGGTCACGGAGCTAGCGCCGCGGCAGTAACTACCTACGCTAGCTACGTAACCTGAAGTCACGTGCTAAATGAACGGACTTGCCGATGAGCGGCAAGTCCCTTCATTTCAAAAGTCCCGCGGACTTGCCCACTAACGGCGGGATTATCCGCTGGACTGCCAAGTCCAGCGGATAATTTGAAAACAAAACTTCAAACTTTAGTCCGCCGTACTTTGGCGCCAAAAAGTCCGCCGGCGCCCACACACGAGGGGATTATCCGCTGGACTTCAGTCCAGAGGATAATCCCGCGGGATTGTCCCTTCGTGTGTACGCGGCATTAGGGTTGGAATGCCTGGCACTTTAATACATGAGACTAAATATGTATAATAATTGTTGCGTTAGAGGTGACAGTACTCTCCTGTCCTGCCTCCCAAGTACAGTGTGCTGCAGCAAATTGTGGGTGTGGCATGAAGGTAAAACAAACTTCTGTGTGCAGCAGCCCAGCTAATACTCGAGCCCCCTCTTGATCCAGCAATATCCACGAGAGCCTTGCCTCTCCGGGGGACTCGCAATCCTGATTGGCTATTGGCAGCAGTGGGAGCCATTGGCTCCCGTTGCTTTCAATCACAGCAAGTGAGGCAAGTGAGGCGATCAGGAGATGGTGGGGGCGGCACTTTGTGTGAATGGACACACAGAGCAGCGGCTTGGCTCGGGTTGCCCCCATAGCAAGCTGTTTGCTGTGGGGGTACCCGACAGAAGGAAGGAGCCAGGAGTGCCGTCGTGGGACCCGAGAAGAGGATGATCTGTGCTGCTTTGTGCAAAACCAACTGCACAGAGCGGGTAAGTATGACACGTGTGTTATGTTATGTTTTTTTTTTTTCAATCATTTCATAATAAATTTAAACTGTTCTATTACATATGCTTCATATGCTTATCTATACTACAGTAGTCAGGAGTATTTCATCTTACAGAGTGCAGTGGTCAGGAGCATAACATATAAAAACACAGTGTTCATCAAAACAGAGCAGACAGAATCTGGAGCAGCTGTGCATGGCAACAAGCGCCGGGACAAGGTCATCCAGTGCCCAGGGCAAAGATGCCAAACTGCGCCCCCCTTTCCCTTAGGGTTAGGCTCAGGGTGCCCCCTACCCCTGCAATATACCATTGCGCCAGGGGCAGCCGCCCCTCCTGCCCACCCCTTGTCCCGGCCCTGATGGCAACCAATCCACTTCTATCTTCAGATTGTTCATTTGAACTTTGAAAATAAAAAGATATAAGCAAATTGGTTGCCAAGCACCGCTGGTTAATTTAAAGTGCAGGGGTCAGGAGTGCATAATGCACAGGCCACCTTACAGAGTACAACCATATCTTTTCCCAGTACAAGTTTTTCCCCCAAGCCTATATCCACCACAATATAGATTTCCCTTAACCCTAAATCCCTCCAGCAAGCCTGCCTACTACTACAGATCCCTGAGTACTGACCAACCTCACCCTCCCCAGCAGCACAGATCCCTAAATACAGACCAATTCCCCCAAGTACAGACTGACACTCCCCCAGCATAAACACCTTAGTACTGACTGACGACCCCCCCCCCCCCCCCCCAAATAAAATATAGGGTCTTGTGTGAGTTTACAGCGGTGCGTTACGAACTTAGTCTCCATAGACATCAATGTAAATCATTCTGGAATCACATTGTTGGTTCAGATATGTGCGAATTCCACCACACTGCTCTCTACAAAAACCAGGAAGTACACAGGAAGTTAACACATTTTTTTACATTGTGATTCCATTGGCTAGAACATCAATCGCAGCTATGTCCAACTCCTGAAATTCGCTGTAAAATCACTGTAAATTCGCACCTCACACAGAACAAAAAAACGTAACAAATTCACAGCGCAGCAGTGTGAACCGAGCCTCAGGGGACTGTCTGCAGGTCACAAAGGAATTTTCAGGGATGCCGTAGCAGCAAGCAGAAGAGGAGCAGCGCTGTATGCGGCTGTCATTAGACAGACTTTATAGTAAGCAGACGGGTGATCTAGGTAAATCTCACTGATCTGGGGGCAGGTGAGTAGAAGACTGGGAGGATTGGGCTCGGCTGGGGAGTGCACCAATATAATTATTTCCCCAAAAGGTGCACATATCTGATGCTGAGTCTTCCTAAAAAAAAAAATTTAATTTTTTTTCCACACATTTTCCATATAATTCTATTTTAGCATTTAGTTTATGAAAACTTTGTGCTTAAATTATTCAGAATTGTTCATTCTCCACTTAATTAGTTCATTGATTATTATTATCAATCTAAAACCAGTGAGCAATTATGGAGTAAAGTCATGTTCATCCATGAAGCATACATGCTTGCGTCAGGGGTCAAGTCCTGGGGAAAAAAGTGTGGGAACTCCCACCCAAGATCCACTCGCCCACCAAAAAAAAAATGATAAGCTCATATGCACGAACGGTTCAAAAATGGTATTTTTCATCCAATTTTCGTATTGTGTGTATGAAGCTTAACTGTTAAAAAGTAAAAAAAATAATCCTCAATAAACATAAATACGGTAATTCTCTGAATAATCAGCATTCATGCAATTGTGCTTCCATGCAAATGTGAACATCATGTTCTGATCTTTATTGGGGAATGTTATTTTGTATATAGAGTGTTTATGTGGTGAGTTTACACTTTTCATTGAACAGAGTTTGGATAACACAGGGTTAAACGGAAAGGTCATAAATGAACTGCACATTAGCTGGACAGAATGCTTGGGAAGATAGTGATGTGTTCCTGCTTAGGAGATGTATGTTAGATTGGGGGGCTGCAAACTCTGCAGGGCTCCAACACACACTCTCTGCTATTCCAACCCTTCACATATTTCCACATAAACTTCCCTCCTGGCATTAAACTTTGCCAGGTATTGTGCTCAGCTTACCACCCCAAACTGATGTTCCTCCCTCAGCTCATCTCTCTCCCTGCATGTCCTGTCCTGTGCTGTGCTCCTCCTCTGGGTTCTCTCATCATATGGCACTGAAGATAGAGGAGGGGGGATTCAGCGGGACACACAGAGCAAGTATGCAGGAGACTGGGGGGGGATGAGGAGACAGAAAATCAGGAGGGGCCGGCGGGGAGGAGCGCATCACGAGAGGTCTGACTAAATACAATCTTCTAGCAGCAGGGACCTGATCTACCCGTTAGCTAGCTGTGATTGACCGGTAGATCAAAGCGGAAGCTGTCAATGGGCCCCCTACTGGCAATGCCTGAATGGTCAGGTGTGCGGCACTTACTATTGCGAGCTGTGTCGGCAGCTGCTGGTGTAGCACCTGCCACACAGCTTGCATACTTCAAAGTCTTGCAGGACACAGCTGCTAATGGGAACTGAGTTCCTGTTGTGGAAAAAGTACAGGAACTTCGTTCCCATGCGTTCCCACAGGACTTGAGCCCTGGCTTGCGTGTGGATAGAAAAGTTCCAATACATCACGGAGGGGCAGGCAATACCACACACACTACAGTAATCTGTATTGCAGGGAAACACTGCGCTGACACTCAAACACTGGCCATAAGCCTCACGTGCTGAATCCGGCCTTCGCACAGCCACTGATCACCTCCTATTGGCTAGACTCGCTTCTGACTGTGCAGATGCCAAGGCTTCAATATTTTTTGCTTCATTGACCCAGAACAAGCAGGCCTTAAGGGAGTTCTGACTTTATACTGACTTCACATGTTAAATTCTTATTCCTGATAAAGTATTGAAGCAAAGACATCCAAGCAACTTTGATTTTCAGGACATCAGCAATAAGGATGAGCTCCGGCGTGTTCGCACACTGCACGTGCAGAGCCCGCCAGGAAGTCGACACGGTGCTGCGCTAATCACAGGCAGTGAGACATTTCACGATCTCTGCAGCCGCACATCGGGAAAATGTCTCACTGCCTGTGATTAGCGCAGCGCCGTGCCGACTTCCTGGCGGGCTCTGCACGTGCAGTGTGCGAACACGCCGGAGCTCATCCTTATTGCTGATGTCCTGAAAATCAAAGTTGCTTGGATGTCTTTGCTTCAATACTTTATCAGGAATAAGAATTTAACATGTGAAGTCAGTATAAAGTCAGAACTCCCTTAAGGCCTGCTTGTTCTGGGTCAATGAAGCAAAAAATTAATCAGCAATAAGAGCCCTACTTGTGTACTTTAACCACTTAAGGACTGAGCCTCTTTCTGAGATTTGTTGTTTACAAGTTAAAAAATGTTTTTTTGCTAGAAAATTACTTAGAACCCCCAAACATTTATATATATATATATATATATATATATATATATATATATATATATATATATATATATATATATATATATATATTATTATATTTATTTATTTTTTCTAACACCCTAGAGAATAAAATGGCGGTCGTTGCACTACTTTTTGAATTAAAAAATAAGACAACAGTAAAGTTAGCCCAATTATTTTTTATATTGTGAAAGATAATGTTACGCCAAGTAAATTGATACCCAACATGTCACACTTCAAAATTGTGCACGCTCGTTTAATGGCAACAAATTTTACCCTTAAAAATATCCATAGGCAACGTTTAAAAAATCCTACAGGTTGCATGTTTTGAGTTACAGAGGCGGGCTAGAATTATTGCTCTCGCTCTACCGATCGCGGCTATACCACATGTGTGGTTTGAACACTGTTTTCATATGCGGGCGCTACTCACGTATGCGTTTGCTTCTGCACGCAAGCTCAACGGGACGGGGCGCTTTTTAAAAAAAAAAGCTTTTTTTCTTATTTATTTTACCTTTTATTTTTTATTTTTACACTGTTCTTTTAAAAAAAAAATTGTGTCACTTTTATTCCTATTACAAGGAATGTAAACATCCCTTGTAATAGAAAAAAAGCATGACAGGACCTCTTAAATATGAGATCTGGGGTCAAAAAGACCTCAGATCTCATATTTACAGTAAAATGCAATAAAAAAATGTTGTCATTTAAAAAAATTCTAAAGAAAAATGGCCCTTTAAGAGCTATGATGTTTTGACGTTGCTTCCACCCTGCAAAGATATGGAGACGGGTGGGGGGCCATCTTCCCCTCACTCATCTCCATGTCAGGCTAGGGAGAGGAACCAATCGCCTCCGCCGCTACCGACAGCTCCGGTAAGCAGCGGAGGGCACCAGAGCCTGGCAGGAGGGGCCTCTTCCGCCGCCGATAAAAGTGATCTTGTGGCGAATCCGCTGCAGGGACCACTTTTATCTTGAAGCGGAGCGCTCGCTGACAAAGTGGATACCAGGGCTATGGCAGCTAGCTAGCTGCTGCCATAACAATGGTGTTCCTCTTCAAAGTACCAACGTATAACGACGGTGGGCGGTCCGGAACTAGTTAATTGTACCCTGGATGCGCTATTGGATCCTTATGCTTTATGTGCGCACCTACCAATGAACCTTGAAGTTTACTAATTGAGAGCTTACAGAGAAAAACAAGCTAGTTGGTTGAACAACAGGGAGACTTGTAATAACTCCTAGCAGCTCCTCGCATCCAGTTGTTTTGCTAGATTTATATATTAGGTACCCAGATGTGCCCGACAAGGAAAAGATAGAAACAAAAAGAAAACCCTTGTCAATAGTGTTTTGGAGGTGTCCATCTTTGCCTTGGTGCCCTATGCACCTGTCAGGAGTTCCTTAACCACTTGCTTACTGGGAACCTAAACCCCCCTCCTGCCCAGACCAATTTTCAGCTTTCAGCGCTGTCACACTTTGAATGACAATTGTGCGGTCATACAACGCTGTACCCAAATTAAATTTTTATAATTTTTTTCACACAAATGGAGCTTTCTTTTGGTGGTATTTAATCACCATTTGGGTTTTTATTTTAAACGAACCAAACTAAACAAACGAAAAAAAGACAGACATTTTTGAAAAAAAAAAACCCATGTTTCATAGTTTGTTATAAAATTTTGCAAAACGGGTAATTTTTCTCCTTCATTGATATTCGCTGATGAGGCTGCACTGATGGGCACAGATAAGGCGACACTGATGGGCACAGATAAGGCGACACTGATGGGCACAGATGGGTGGCACTGACAGATGGCACTGATGGGCAATGATAGGTGACACTGATGGGCACTGGTAGGTGTATTGATAAGCAGCACTGGTAATGACGCATGGATTCATTTATAGGCGGCACTGTGGGCAGTGATAGGCGGCACTGTGGGCAGTGATAGGCGGCACTGACAGGTGGTACTGTGAGCACTGATGGGTGGAACTGTGGGCACTGATGGGTGGCACTGGTGGGCACTGGTATGTGCCTTCATGATCGGGACCGATGTCCCTCTCGCAGCCGCCAGTAATCGGCTTTTTTTACATCACATGATCAGCTGTCACTGGTAAGGGGTCGGGATCCGATCTGTGATCTGTGATCAGGCGAGTCTCATAGACTCGCTGATCACAGAGCGCGCAGCGCGCGCCCTGCATGGGACGTGCAGGCCGCTCGAGCACAGGAGGACGTCCAGGGATGCCCTCCCGGCAATTGGCATCCACGCTGTAGCCGTCTTTCGTCTATAGCGTGGGCGTAAAGTGGTTAAAGTGATACTAAACATAAATTATCCATTCTCTTTCTATATATTGATGGTGGCACTGTATTTTTAAAAAAAAATTTAAAAGTGCTTTTTTTCATAATCGATATATGGCTGTCATGTGACCCAGGTCTTTCTCAGCCCATCTACAGGGAAACAATGACAGGAGGAGCAGCTAGTCCTCTGCTGCCAGTCACATGTTAAAAAAACAAACAAACTGCAGAATACAAAGGAAAATAATACATAATTAATATCAAATAAATGTTTTAAATGATACAAATATGTATTTAAATCTCAATGAAACTCAAATCTTTATTATTTTTGTGTACAAATATGGTGTTGTACTGCATTACAGGGAGGTGATGCCGCCAGCAATCAACATGTAATATGCCACCCCCACTGTGCTTAGCATGGAGGAGGAGGGAGGGGGTGGTCATTTATCCAGGGTGTATATACCCACATGTGTGACTCTACAGTCACATGGGCTGCACAGATAAGAAAAAGGAGGAAATTAACAGCTTAGAAGGGAAACAAACTGGAGTATGCTCAGTAAATGTAGCAATGGCTGGTCTACACAATCTCAGGCTGCAAGGGTGGCACAGACAAGGAGGGAGGGGCAGTGAACAGCAAGATTAACTATTTTTTTTTCAGAATACAGAAAACAAATACCAGAGTGAGTATAAACAGCATGTACTGACAGGTTTTAATGATGGGGATTTAACATTTTAAGCTAAAGGCAGCCTTGATGGAAAGCAAATATGATTATTTTTATGGGGTGTAAAAGCGTTCTGCTTTATTTGCAGCTAAAACCCATATACAGTTATCTGTCCATTATTATAAGAATCTGCTATTTTTGAGTTGCTTGTTGTTCGAGTCCCGCGGCTCTTTCCGCTGTATGTGTGAGTCTGGCATTATAATGCATTGTTAGGGAGGCCAGGCTGAATTATACATGCAGGGAGAGTAGGATATTTATTCATTAATAACTGTCCCATTTCTTACTCTGTAGAGGTCTGTTGTATATTCAGTTATCAGCGGCCAAGTTAAAACGTGATTTTTTTATTATTTTTTTTTTTCTGCTTTCAATTCGGCCCACACATACAATCCATCACATTTTAAATTCTATTATTTTAAAGTGAGTTTTGTATTCTGATTTACCATCGATTTGCATGAAAAAAATAACACGTCCCATTCCATACAATGCCACTATAAATCACCTGGCTGTGTCAGGAATAATAGTAGGCATTTAAATGGAGAAATATGAATGGCCCATAAGCAAGCTTTATATGTGTTGGATAGAGGGAGGATTTATGCAGATCGACATGGGAGGACTGGCTGCATTGTAAGAGTAAATCTGTTTTTCTTAGGATGGTAAGATGGAATTAATATAAAGTTTAATATGGTTATAATATAATATGTAATACATTGTTTTGTCACATTTTACCAGGGTAAAATACAACTCCAAGCTAAATTAGTCAGTGTACTTCTAACAGGGGCCTAGATAGGGGAGGTGTAGGGGGGAAATTGGGGGTCCAAATCCCCTTCCCCCTTCTCCCAGAGGATCTGTCCAAGTTGGATCAGCTAGGCTAGAAAGCAGATCTATGTCGTTTTAGAACCTAAGCAGCAGCAGCAGTGACAGTGCTACCCACTAGTAGAGTTGGGCGAATGGTTCGGGCTGAGCAAATGGTCGGCCCGAACATCGCTTGATTATTAGCGCCCGAATTTGCAGGGCGAACACCCGCCGAAAACCCTGCACTGCACATACCATTCTAAGCCCTAATTGGGCAGAGCTATGCCCACTTAGGGCACAGTGAAAAGCTGTGGCTGTTAAGGAGTGGGCCGGGAAGCCGGCCACAGCATCTTTAACAACTGATGAGTCACCAGCTGTCAATGGGCTTCCCCAATGACCGCTGAATAAAAAATAAAACATTGCCAGCAATAAAAATGTGAAAGAAAAAAAAGGAGTGGGCCCCCCCCTCTTCCAAACCAGGCCCTTCGGGTCTGGTATGGATTTCAAGGGGAACCAACACCACACCAAAATCCATACCAGACCCTCATCCGAACATGCAGCCCGGCAGGCCAGGAAAGGGGGTGGGCAAAAGAGCCCCCCCCCCCCCGAACCATACCAATTTCATGCCCTAAACATGGGGGGGTGCTTTGGGGCAGGGGGGCTCTGTCCACCATCCCAAAGCACCTTGTCCCCATGTTGATAGAGACAAGGGTCTCTTCCCCACAACCCTGCGCTGTGGTTGTAGGGGTCGGCAGATAGGTGGCTTATCGAAACCTGCATTCTGGATCTGTGACGACATGAGGGGGCGTTGCCACCAGCTGGTCCCACCCTTACCTATATAATGACTGTTAAACGGCAAGCTAGGAATTTGGCGGTTTGCTTTAGTTGACTTTTTTTTTTTATTTCCTTTTCGGGTCCGGCGGCGTGATTGACGATAGATCTATATCGGGGGACATTTTTTTTATATTTTTAATAAAGGAAGTCAAAAACTGCCTCCTGTTTTTATTTTTACACTTTTTTGGTGAATGGGTAGGGGTTTTTAATTTTGGAGTGGGGTTCCCCTTAAAATCTATACCAGACCCGAAGGGTCCGTTTTAATAGGGGTTACTACTGTCACTGACCACCAGCGTGAGAAGCGGGAGTTTAAAAACACTGCCACTGACCATCAATACGTAGAGGTTAAATAGCACTTCTGGTGATCACTAATGTGGAAAGCGGGGGGGTTTAAATAATACTGCCACTGACCACCAATGCAGGGGGGAATGGGTTAATAACCTGATTGTGCTTGTTAAGAGTCTCCCTTGTGCTACACTGAGTTGAAATCCTATGAATAAATGTTACGGCTGTGTGGTTGGAGCCAATCACAGCCATGCCAAATGTAAAAATACACAGGGAACAGGGTGGTTTGGGTGGCGGCAAGCTGTGACCATGGTTTGTGACACCTTAAATATGGGTTTAAGATTAACAATGGTCTGAAAGGTAGACTTAGCCTTTATATACCACTGCCCACTTGCCAGTTTTTTTTTTTTATCACAGCATTCCAAGACTTGTTTATAGAACACAACCCTCGGGGGGGTGTCTATTTTGGTGGGGGATACAAAGTGCCAATATAAGGGTAAGTCTCATTTTGTTTTTGTTTTTTTTAAATCGCAAATATGTTATACTTACCTGCTCTGTGCAGTGGTTTTGCACAGAGCAGCCCGGATCCTCCTCTTCGCTGCTCCTGGCCCCTCCCTCCTATCGAGTGCCCCACAGTCAGCAGCTTCCTATGGGGGCACTGAATCCGAACCACAGCTCCGTGTGTCCATTCAGACATGGAGCCTGGACTAGGCCTCGCCCCCTCCCGGGATTGTCTGACTGACTTTGATTGTCAGCTGCGGGAGCCAATGGTGCCACTGCTGTGTCGCAGTCAATCAGGAGTGTCCCGGTTGGCTTAGACATTCGTTGACATCACTGGAGAGAGATGGGGCTCAGGTAAGTAATTAGGGGGTTGCTGGGAAGGCTGCTACACATAGAATGCATTAAGATAAAAAACCTTCTGCCTTTACAACTCCTTTAAGCAGAATAAGACCTTCCACCAAGCAAACTGCTGACAAGAATTGTGCTTGTAATCACACTGGAAGAAATACCAACCACTTGCCTACTGGGAACTTTTACCTCCTTCCTGCCTAGGCCAATTATCAGCCTTCAGCGCTGTCACACTTTGAATGAAAAATGCGCAGTCATGCAACACTGTACCCAAATAACATTTTTATATATTTTATATTTTTTCATACAAATAGAGCTTTCTTTTGGTATTTAATCACTCTTGTGTTTTTTACTTTTTGCTAACGAAAAAAGACCGAAAATTTTGATTAAAAAAAAAAGTTTTTCTTAGTTTCTGTCAGTAGATTTTTTAAATAAGTAATTTTTCTCCTTTACTGATGTGCCCTGATGAGGCGGCACTGATGAAGAGTCACTAATATGCCACACTGATGGCCAGTGCCGGGACAAGGTCATTTGGTGCCCAGGGCGAAGATAGCAAAAAAGGGATGGGATCAGGGGCAGAGGGGATAGCAGTGGGGGGGGGAGGGATGGGATCAGGGGCAGAGGGGATGGCGGTGGGTAGGAGAGGGATAGGTTCAGGGGCAGAGGGGATGGCGGTGGGGGGAGGGATAGGTTCAGGGGCAGAGGTGGTGGTGGTGGGTGTCAGGAACAGAGGTATGGTAGTGGAGTGATGGGATCAGTGGCAGAGAGATGATGGTGGGGGGTGGGATCAGTGGCAGAGAGATGATGGTGGGGGGGTGGGATCAGGGGCAGAGGGATGGTGGTGGGGGGTGGGATCAGGAGCAGAGGGATGGTGGGGGGGGATGAGATGGTGACACTGGTACCTTCTCTCAGTGTCAGTCGATTCCCCCTTCTTGCTCAGTGTTCTCAGTCTGGACTTGATGTCTTCAGTAACGCTTCTCCTGACATGGGGACACTGTCTGCAAATCTGCTCACAAAAGGGAGAGCTCCTCCCCTTCCCTCAACTGGCCCATCAGCTAACTTTCTCCTCCTCCCTGACATAAATCTGCTTGGAGGAATGGGCGGAGCACTGTGCCAGTAACGGTGAGTGCTCACTCGCAGTGCACATTGTCCCAACACCTTTTTCTCCTATCCTCCGGCTCCTCTAGGTCACAGCTCTCTATGCATCTCTCCCTCTGAGTCCCCCCCATCCCGCCTCCGGCTGGCCTCTCGGTGTGACGCCAGGTGGGGAATACAAAGTGCCTGTCAGGGGGAGTATCTCCACTGACAGGGGAGTGAAGAAGTAAAGGGCTGGTCTGTTCTAGGCTTGTGCAGGGTGCAGGAGCGCACTCGTCACATCGTTACAGGTGCGTACAGCTATTAGCAGCTGGTGTGTCCAGCCAGATTTTAGAAGCACATGGCCAGTACTTCACCTGCGCCCCCCTTTCTCCAGTAAATAGTACCGCCCAGGGCATTGGTCCCTTCTGCCCCCCCCCCCCCGTACGGGCCCTGCTGATGGACACTTATAGGTGGCACTGGTGGTCAATGATAGGCGGCACGAAAAGGCAGCACTGACTGGTGTCACTGATGGGCACAGCTGGGGCTCTACTGTAATCAGTGCCCTGATTACCTTTACAGATCTCCCCTGCGAGGAGATGCCGCTGATCGGCTCTCCTCGCCACACACACTGTCAGTGTGAGCCGAGGAAAGCTGATAAACAGCACTTCTTTGTTTATATATGACCAGCTGTAATTGGACACAGCCGATCACATGTGTAAAGAGCCGCATCATCGGCTCTTTACCAAGATCGAGGTCACGCCATGTCCTAAGAACACGGCACGCCACGATCACTGCGCTGCATGGCCCCCGCGGCGAGCGAGAACGGTGGTTCTGGGGCGCCGTCATATGACATCGTCCCAGAACGAGGGTGCATCCCACCCACCGTCATTTTACTATATGGTGGGCAGTGTAACAAAAATGTAAGCGTAGGATAGTTTTGCCTTAATGAGATGTGATGTGATCTGTAGAAGTAGTGTAATTGTAGATGTAGTTTAATTCTGGGATATTAAAAATATAGTATTCAATATCAGTCATGCACATATGTTCTTTCATTAGCATTTGAAAAGGACAGAGCCAGTTTCTAGGATCGAAGTGACACCTAGATGCCAATAAAAGTTCCCATTAGAGTAAACATAGATTGCCACCTTCCTGAGGCCTCAAAGAAAACTGCTAGTTATCTTGGCTACACGGATCCGCAGGGGGCATTCGCAAGGCCCCAGACGGTCTGCAAACTTTGATTACTATCAACAGATCTAGGGAACCTAGTTTACCTCTCATAAAAGCTAAAATATTAGCGGCAGAGAGATGAAAATAATTCCTTTTGATCGTACACATGATGGGTTACGTGTACATGTAACTCTGTATTTGTAGCAGGTGTAGAACCACACAAAATTGTTATATGTCGCCTGATTGCGGCAGGCAGGCAGCGATTGGTACTGTCATGATCGGATTGATGCGCTGGTATCGTAAACCCTATCCATGACCCAGCAATCAGCGCCGTTCTGGGCCAATTCGACTCTGGCAATTTCAGAAAACAAAACATCCTGTGGGTTGAGACAGGAACACCCCCCAGGGTTGATTGGCCAAGGGCTAAAGTCCAGCCCACATCCATATTTCAATAAATTGGGTAGCCTGAGATATGGACATCGTTCTTCCACAAAGCCAGTTCGAAACTGGGGAGTTCCCACATGTTCCAGTATGCTTCTACAAAAGGATAGACTTGGATAAAGTTTATTTCTCTTTTTATCCCTTTTTTATTTTCATAGCAAATTGCCAATATGTGTGTCTTTCTGTATTTTTTGTATCTTTTTTGGTAAATCCTTTTTCTTTGTGTATCTTTTATGCACTACCCACTTTCGGGATATTGAAAGATAAAATGAATAAGTGACTTCTGTGTACTAAGCTAGGATTCATATCTCTGGAGAGGTTGTTATATTTTAGTGCCTAAGTACTCGGTCTAAGTAACGTGCCAATTGGTATGCAATTGCACTGCATGTTGGCAGATTGCATGCTAACAGATCTGCCAGACTGAGATCTGTGTGTGTGGTGGCTCAGCAGACCAGTCTGTGGACAAACTGTTGGGTGGTGGCAGGCTATCGTTTATTGTGTGTCTGCAGCAGATTGCACCGTTGCAAACTGTGTCTCATGCACATTAAACGTGGCAAAAACACCAACCACATGCATATCATTGCAATTTTTTTTGCCTTCATCAAGAGCACCTCTATAGCGTTACGGTGGGAAGGCGTCCCCGACACCCAAAGAGTAATTTCTCTGCACCTGTTTGACAGGTGCATATCATTGCAATTTTTTTCAGCAAGGCCAATTCTTGCTTTCATCAAGAGTACCTCTATAGGGTTACAGTGGGAAGGCACCACCGACACCCAAAGACCAATTTTTATGCACCTGTTACTTCTATACAAAGTCTAATGCCGGGTACACACGTACGGACTTTTCCCGGCGGACCTAGTCCAGCGGACAATCCGCCGGACTTTCCAGCTGGCTTCGCCGGACTTTCCGAGCGTGTGGACTTGCCCACACACGCCCGGACTTCTCCGGCGGACAGTCCGCTGGACAAAGTCCGCTGGACTTTTGAAAATGAATGGACTTGCCCACACACGGAGCAGTCCGTTCATTTCGAACGTAACTTCAGGTACGTAGCTAGCGTAGGCAGTAAATGCTGGCGCGCTAGCTCCGTCACCTGGCATGGATTTAAAGGGAATCCCTACCCCCCCAAATCCATCTCAGACCCTTATCCGAGCACGCAGCCTGGCAGGCCAGGAAAGGGGTGGGGGACGAGCGAGCGCCCCCCCCCTCCTGAGCCGTACCAGGCCGCATGCCCTCAACATGGGGGTGCCCTGGGGAAAGGGGGGCCGTGCGGCCCCCCCCACCCCAAAGCACCTTGTCCCCATGTTGATGAAGACAAGGGCCTCTTCCCGACAACCCTGGCCGTTGGTTGTCGGGGTCTGCGGGCGGGGGCTTATCGGAATCTGGGAGCCTCAGATCCTGGCCCCCCACCCTATGTGAATGAGTATGGGGTACGATGTACCCCTACCCATTCACCTAAGGTGTAAAATGTAAAGTAAAAAAACACACACACTTTTGAAAAAATAAATTTATTGCACTGCTCCAGGGGTCTTCTTCCGTCTTGGGGGTCTTCTCGCCGGACTCCTCCGCCATTTACCAAGCTCTTTTACCGAGCGGAGAAGTCCGGCTACCTTCTTCGTCGTCGCCGCCGTCGTCTGGGGGTCTCGATCCGCCTTCGGGGGTCTTCCGGGGTCTCTTCTGTTCTTGCCGCTGTCGTCGCTTTCTGCGTCGCCTTCTTCTTCTTCTTCCGCCTCCTTCTTCTTGTTCTTCTTGTTCTTCCGATGTTGACACGTCGCTCGCTCTGGCCGGAATGCCAGAGCCGCGCTGTGCTGGGACTTATATAGGGACAAGGGGACAGGGTCACATGCTCATGTCACATGGTGACCCCGCCCCCTTGTGATGTCACAGTCCCAGCATCCTCCGGGACTGTGACATCACAAGGGGCGGGGTCACCATGTGACATGAGCATGTGACCCTGTCCCCTTGTCCCTATATAAGTCCCAGCACAGCGCGGCTCTGGCATTCCGGCCAGAGCGAGCGACGTGTCAACATCGGAAGAAGAACAAGAAGAAGAAGGCGGAAGAAGAAGAAGAAGGCGGTGCAGAAAGCGACGACAGCGGCAAGAACAGAAGAGACCCCGGAAGACCCCCGAAGGCGGATCGAGACCCCCAGACGACGGCGGCGACGACGAAGAAGGTAGCCGGACTTCTCCGCTCGGTAAAAGAGCTTGGTAAATGGCGGAGGAGTCCGGCGAGAAGACCCCCAAGACGGAAGAAGACCCCCGGAGCAGTGCAATAAATTATTTTTTCAAAAGTGTGTGTGTTTTTTTACTTTACATTTTACACCTTAGGTGAATGGGTAGGGGTACATCGTACCCCATACTCATTCACATAGGGTGGGGGGCTGGGATCTGAGGACCCCCTTATAAAAGGGGGCTCCCAGATTCCGATAAGCCCCCGCCCGCAGACCCCGACAACCAACGGCCAGGGTTGTCTCAGTTAAATATCTCCGTCATTCTGCTACAGGTTTTACCACTGAAGAGTTTTAAAAAGTACGTTCCAATAAAAATTTACTTCACCAGAAAAGTATGGGGGGGGGGGGGGGAAAATAAGATCCTTTAAGCCTAATTGAAATCACAGAAAAAGCTATACGGTCAGATCAACAACTCCTCTTT
Source organism: Lithobates sylvaticus (assembly GCA_028564925.1). NCBI lineage: Eukaryota > Metazoa > Chordata > Amphibia > Anura > Ranidae > Lithobates > Lithobates sylvaticus. The sequence goes on from CM053033.1 coordinate 177,731,055, forward strand.
TCTTACCTCCACTTTCTGGTTAAAGCAGCAGTATAGGGTCTGCGAAAATGATTGTACAGTTTAGCAGGCACCAAAGAGGAACCAGTGCATTCTAATGTACAGACCTGATCAGACATGTTTCCTCCCATTCTCTTCGCTACAAGGAGTGTGGCTGTTACTCAGCTCTGTCAGCACAGAAAACTGCAGTGTGAGAATGGAATCGCAATTTTCTGTGTTCTGAAGCATGTCCTAGCAAAATTGGTCACAAATCATAACATGGGGGTACAGGATTACAACGTGATAAAAGACTAATGCTTCGTACACAGGATCGGATTTTCCGACAACAAATGTTGGATGTAAGCTTGTTGGCGGAAAGTCCGACCATGTGTATGCTCCATCGAACATTTGTTGTCGGACTTTCCACCAACAAATGTTGGCTAGCAGGTTCTCAAATTTTCTGCCAACAAATGTTTGTTGTCGGACTTTCCGATCGTGTGTACACAAGTCCGTCGGACAAAAGTCCACGCATGCTCGGAATCAAGTACGAGCCGGAGATATAACTAGCATTCGTAATGGAGATTTCACATACGTCTTGTACGTCACTACGTTCCTAATTGTTGGCCAACATTTGTGTGACCGTGTGTATGCAAGACAAGTTGGAGCCAACATCCTTCGAAAAAAAAATCCACGGTTTTGTTGTCGGAAAGTCCGATTGTGTGTACGGGGCATTAGATTGGTTTTAAAATAATTACAATGATGACCAGTCATGAAAGTAAAATTTTTAATGATTCCAGTCGGGTAGTCGGTCAGCTACATGGCATGGGTAGGCAGGTGTCATGACTGCAGCTCCTTACACTGGTAGTCTACTCAAGTTCACTTCAGCGAGGTCTATTATATTGCATCTAATCCTGTGTGTCTCTTTGTATTTATGCAGTTCTCCCATACATATACACATTATATTTCCTCAGTGTTAGGGAATGAATCCCATGAGAAAATTCCACTGTACTCAACTGTATTGCTGTGAAAGGGTTACTGTGCCTCATTAATTAGACACAATTTTATCGCTTATTGCTTGCTAGCAGTTGAAGTGCATTCTTACAGTAAACTATTATTTACTGCAAATATGTGCTTTTATGTATGCACATATATTTACATGCGTTAATATAAAATGTGCATTTTGATAGGAATTCCTGTGAACTCCGACAGTGAAGAATATATTGCATCTGAACCTGTTCACGAGCGGCGCTCATCTAAAGTCACTGTGGGTCAATATTACAGATTATCCCATTATCCTTTAACCTTTGGAGCAGCCACTTGGATTATAAAATACTAAAATTGCTGTGTGGTGCAAATTCATGTTCTTTATAAAGTGGTGGGATGGAGATCTCAAAGTAAATTGTCCGACAGCTTCCGAGATCAGATCTGTTGAACTGAAATGTTTTATAGTATTTAAAGTGTGATTTCTTTTCTCCACATATTTTGGTAAATCGTTTGTTATGAAGGAAAACATTGGTAAAGTTTGTGGTAGATGCGTGGGAATAGGGGTTACAGCTGTTATTCAATAGCCTTGCTAAATATAGAATATTTCCTTAGATCATCAATTTAACTTGCCACCATTGTAGGCCACCATCATTTTAACATGCTGCCATTGGGGATCGCTATCAACTTCACTGTGCCTGTAGCTGTAACTGCATACCAACTGCCACAGTGGGGTGTACAATGACATGTACACTATGGGGCCAAAAATGTGTGGACAACTGGTCATCACAACTTTATGAGCTTGTCCAAAACCCTTTCCAAAACCACAGGCATAAATATGAAGTTGGCTCTCCTCTTTGCAGTTATAACCACTGTTCTGGGAAGTCTTTCAACAAGATTTTGTGTCTGTTGGAATTTGTGGCCTATTCAGCCCAAGCAACAATTGTGAAGACAGAAACTGATGTTGGACTAGAAGACCTGGCTCAAAATCAGCATTAGAGTTCATCCTAAAGTTGTTCAGTAGTGTTGAGGTCAGTGCTCTGTGCAGCCACTCAAATCCCTCCACACCAACCTCATTAATCAATATTTTTATGAAGCTGACTTTGTGCACAGGGAAAATTGTGCTAGAACACAAAAGAACCTTCTACAAACTGCATGCCCTCGTCTCTCTGAGACAAAAGGTTTGAAAGTCTTTTCATAGTCTGGGAGGCCCAAAGCAGGTGCTGTTGAGAGGATCTCCTTCAGAGTTTCAAAATTGTCCACAGCTTATGGGGAAAGCGAGAGAGGATCAGATTTAAGGGGTTGCATCAAGAGGGAGGCTCCTGGGATCCAAGAACGGCAGTAGGAGATCAACCCTAGAAAGGCGTGAAGGGGCTTTTGACCTTGAGGCAAAGAGATGGCCTTGATTGCAGCAACTCCACCAGTAACATGAAGCTTATTGTTACTGACTTTAGTCTCAAAATCTTACTTTCCCCTGATTTTAGCATTTTTTTGAGTCCCTGAACTGAAGTGCAGATCAGAAATGTCAGATGTCCTTAAAGAGGGATTGTACCTGAAATTTTTTTTTTTAAAAGCCAGCAGCTACAAATACTGCAGCTGCTGACTTTTAATAAATGGACACTTACCTGTCACAGGTTTTAGCGATGTCGGCAGCAGAGGCCGATCAATCGCTCGGCTCTCTGCTGCTGCCGACGCCATTCTCGGTGAGGGAATCAGGAAGTGAAGCGCTGCGGCTTCACTTCCCGGTTCCCTAATGTGCATGCGCGAGTCACGCAGCGCAATGCGAATCGTCCACGCTGTCTGCTGGGACCCGTGTGTGTCCCGGCAGACAGCGCGCCGGGACAGGAAGAGGCATAGACTCCCGTCTTAGACAGGTATCTGCACCCCCCTCCCCCCTGAAAGGTGCCAAATGTGACACCGGAGGGGGGAGGGTTCCGATGAGCGGAAGTTCCACTTTAGGGTGGAATACCGCTTTAATGTCTGGGTCAGTGACATAAGGTAATAAAGGAAGAAAGTATGACAGTTCGGTAACTAGTACTTTTAGAAGAGGATAGTTTCAACAATCTCCATTACTCTTATGACCGGGTTTCCAGTATTTATTATAAGAGTGCCCATCCATTGTAATTAATCATAAGAACCAATGACATCACTTAGACGTGAGTCACACTGACTAATTCTCACTGACATTTAAAGGCCCATGGCCTCAGGAATTGCTCAAGATGCGAGATCTGGTTGCTCGTATTTTTTCATGCTTGATCACTCACTAATAATTTTAACATCCACCATGAATCACTTATTCATAAGCAGATTAATTGTCAGGCCATGTTACTTCTCACAGCAGCACTACATTTTTGCAACTTAAAGCAGAATTTCCTTGCTATACTTTGATAAAAATATACTTGCAAGTGTTACACCTTAAAAGTCATGTCATTGCTGATCAAGGTCATACTTGTTTTACCAAGTTTCTGCTTGTTAAAGCCTTACATGCCTGAGAATGCCCAGAAAATGTAATGCATTTTTGTAAGCATCTAGCAGGATGGGAATACTTACATACAGAGCACTAACACCAGCATTCTAGGTATGTCGAGACATGTTTTGGCATTCAGTACTAAAAGTCACATTGATGGCAATTGTCACATTGTTACATAGGTTGAAAAAAAGTCCATTTAGTTCAACCAATATACAAGGTCTTAGGGTAATAAAACATATTACATTTGTTCATCTCTTCCTACCCCAAGACCTCATATGGTTATTAATGGCCATTAAGATGTACATTAGTACTGACTGAAAAGCAGTCCTAGAAATGGTGGGAAGGTCCAATAAAACTAACAGTCCAATAGTCAGTGACTTTAGAGATTCCCATTATTGCTAAAGCTGATAATGTCTATTTGCGACAAAATGTGCCGAGCGGAGCGTTTGACATGTCACCACCTGCGGATACTGCGGACGGGGACTCGTGCATACTATTTGCCTGTACAGAATGCTCATTTTATACTCGACATGGGAGTTTTTAATCTGCTGAATAATAAAATATTGATACTCGGAATTACACTATTAGGAACACTTCCCTTATTTTCCATATGGCAAACAACATGAGGGCAACAATTAACTGCTGGAGTTGGAGGATATCATATCATCCTTATTGGATTGTATACATCTCTGTGCGCTATTAGACTACTCATATTTTGGGGGCACATTATCTTCTGGTAAGGTATGATTCTTACTACAATGTACTGTGGTGGTGCAAAGTCACAGATTTGTCTTTTGAAGCCTTTCTGGATTGCATTTACGCATTTTTTTTTTTGTTACTGGAAAGTTTGGATGGACGTAAATAACGAAGTTCAATTTATGTTTTTCTTGAGAAAATAAGATCACATGTTATCATGTATCACTTAGTATTTTGAGTGATTTTTTTATTTAAAGCCACTTATGTTTTGTATGCAAGTCTTTAAAAGTGATAAGGCACATTTTTAGTTAAATCAGGGAACAAAGCAGCACTTAGAATATGCATGCATGCCCCCTGTAGGAGCTGCTGGTTAAGATGGGCCCTCTGTTCTTTGCCTCAACCTCCATAAGAACTTTAGCATCTCTGACACGCTAAGTTCAGTTTTCAGAGCATGGAACACCACAGAAAATCACTAAACGTAATATCTGGTAACCAGTAATAATGCCATTCTCACAAAATGGGCACGGAACCAATTGGTAAACCCAAAACTTAAACCCCAAAACAAAACAAAGGCAGTAACACAATTTAGCATACAGAATTATTAGTTATAAGGACTAGGCATAAGATGACACTTCGTGGCGTCCAGATTAGCATAAATAGTAGCAAGATCACCTAAAGTGCAGCAGTAGCCAGTATTTAAACCTTGATTTTTCAGAAAACAGGAGACTATACTGCCAAAATGCATTAATTGCGACTATGCTAGGCCAAGACTCACCAGATGCGCACTGTCCATAAAAATTAAAGAAAGGTTAGAGGGGATCAAAAGGGATTTATAGTATGGTGTTGCTGGAGGGGCAATCCTTTACATTGTTCTTCTGCCGGCTATCGCCTGGGCTCTTTAAGAAGCAGTGGTGAATTTAATGACAATTTTAGTAAACAAGCATGCAGTATAGTTGCAGTAAAGGTGTGATAAAGAGGCAGTCAAGGTTTGGTATGGGCGTGGAACAGGTGCAGTGTAGATTCGGGTCAAATGCAGTGACAGTTCAGTGTAACTGCAGTATAGGGTTGCTATGGGTGCAATAAATAGATTTGGTAGAAGTGCAATATAGGGGTTCCATGCATTTGCTGTAGGGATCCTCACCCGCTGGGTGATCCATGTACTTTTTAACAAACTTTGTTGTAGTCCTACCTTTTCTTATTCAGAAGAAATAGCCATTTGTCTATGTGCGGAGTGAATGTGAATCAGAGTGAATTTTTCATTGTTGATCAGCTTCTGCACTTGCAGGGTCTTAAAGTGGCAGGGTCTGGATCCCTTTTAGACCAAGTGTGTCCAACCTGCATTCCATGACAGCTATGAATGCACCCAACAAAAATCATAAACTAACTTAAAAATTTTTTAAGGAATATTTAGTAAAAATAGATTTACACTTAGAAAACACATGCAGCCGAAGAAAAATTTGACTGTGTATCCTTACTGGACTATTATAAAAGTTTTATATTTTCAAAGAAAAATATCCCACTCCTAACAATCACGCCTTATTCATGTCATCAGTTTTCAGCATCGCCTATATTTCTGAACAACTATGTTCAAGGATTAAGCATACAAAGGGCAAAATTAGAAACAAAATATTTAATGAGCACCTTGAGATTTCATTGAGAATTGCTAATACATCTATCAAACTAGATATTGATGCATTCGTTTGTTTGCCAACAACCGTATCATAATTGTGACTCTTTTTAGTTTTGTCCTCTTTTACTTTATTATAAAAATATTACAAATAAAAATGAAGTTTACATTCTATAATCAGTGATTGTAACTTGTGATCTGCCCAACTTTTTCTGCTCATCAGCTATCCTTATTGTTAGTGTATTTTATGTGTGGCCCAAGACCGTTCCTCTTCTTTCAAGTCAGACCAGGAAGGTCAAAAGTTTGGACACCTCTGCTTTAGACATATTTAACCTTTTAGGGGTATCTTACCAAAATATTAATTGTGGTTGCAGGGGATGCCCAAAATAAATTTTTTATCTTAGGACAGACTTCTAGGAAAATCAGTAAGCCAATCACACAAGCAGGAAATTACATTTCTAGGGGCGTTCTGTACACCATCTGTGTACAGAATGCCTCCAGGTTGCCATATTGCATTAAATTTTACAGAAAATTACAGCACTGCAGATTAAAAATGACATTTCCTTTTCAAATATTTTACCCATGAAAGGAATTACCCTTTAAAACTGTCTATACTCTACAAGACTAAATATAATGGCTATTATAGATTTTGAGCGTACAAGCCCTTTATACAAGCGGTTTTGGATTGACCGAATTGTGTGATTTTGATGCCAACCTACAAGTTGGTATTATTTTAAGAATCTGCCTTTCTCCACCTCTGGACACTCATGGGGCATGGTTACTGAATATAGTAAGAGACATCAGCCCTGTTTCTAGAGCATACTGTGAGACTTGTCTTGTAGTGATGACATATTTGCTTTTTGCTACAGAGCATACAGCGTATCCCAAGACCTGATGTGCAATCAGTCCTTTAATATTCAGCAAACCAGCAGAGAGAGAGAGAGAGAGTGCAATTATGTGTAAAGGGAGAGACTGCGGGAGAGAAGACTTTAAAATACTGCAATTTCATGGCTTGTGAAACTGTTACAGCACAGATACAGGTGATTATTTCTTTAAAGAGGCATGTCCCTCCATTGCAGACCAGCGGGATCTCCCCATCTGAACCACCGCCAATCAGCTGTTGGAAATCCGCAACTAAACCACTTTGAGGATAATTCTGTGCTTATAGCTACTAGGAGTTCTTTGGCACAATTCAACTCGGCGTTGTAAGTCCATGAAAAGTAAAGCAAACAAGCTACTATTACAAAATGTAGATGGCATCCCACTGTCTCTATAAGAACTCGTTCTGGGCAGGGAGGGTAGGCTACATGTGCTCTTTACAGCTTTTTACACCTTACAGTGAAAAGAAAACTTACTTTGAAAATGGCTAAAGGGGACCAAATGTCGCTTGAAGCAGAACTTCAAGGAGCATGAACATCTTAAAGTACTTGAATCTGCCCTGGCTGCCGAATATATAAACACTTCGGGCTGCCGGGCCTATGGCTGTCGCCTGTGAGCAGTATGTCCCAGAGTGCTTCAGGCTTTTGAGGCACAATGCAGAGCTATTAAGAGGCAGCCTGAACAGGTAGGGGTGGTCCGTACACCCCGCCCCCCCCGAAGCAAAAGTTAATTTTGGTACCGCTGCAAGAGGTGGTCTGGTCCCTGGCACTGGGGGCCCACAGGAAACTACAAGGAGCTACAGTGATGGTAGGACCCCAGAAGGATCCTGTAATGCCAGGAGAATGGTTAGTTGGCCGTACCCTATCTAAGGTTCACCACGGAAGGGTGTTAGTACAGCTCATCAACCTGGGAACACCACCAATCTCGCAGCTTTGGCCAACCTACACCTCTCCACTGCATCTCCAAGGTCCAACCAGGGGTTGAGGCAGTATGTGCCCCCTTACAAGCAGCAATGACTTCTTGGGACGAGACCCAATACAAGTCCCTCTTAGAACAGCTTGACATTACCGTTAAATACTTATCCATACCTCAACAGAGACTGCTCTCTGCACTGCTCTGCACTCTTGCCGCATTTGCGTGCCCGGGACACAGCGCGTGCCCGGGACACAGCACATCCTCGATCTCGGGAAAGAGCCGATGACACGGCTCTTTGCCCATGTGATCAGCTGTATCCAATCACATAAAAACAAGGAACTGACGGTTATCGGCTTTACTCTCCTCACACTGACAGCATGTAAAGAAAGGAGAGCCGATCAGCAGCATTTCCTCACAAGGGAGACCTGCACAGGTAATCAAGGCACTGATCATCAGTGCCCTGATTAGTGCCAGCAGTGATGCCAATTGGTGCCGTCTATCAGTGCCACCTATAAGTGCTACATATTAGTGCCAGTTATAAGTGCCACCTCATCAGTGCCCTTCAGTGCCACCTCATCAGTGCTCATTAGTGCAGTCTCATCATTGCTTATCAGTGAAGGAGCAAAATTACTTATTTACAAAATTTTGAACAGAAACTAAGAAAATATATACATTTCTTAAAAAAAAATTGGGTCTTTTTTTGTTTTTTTTAACCCAGTGGTGATTAAATACCACCAAAAGAAAGCTCCATCTGTCTCAAAAAATGATTAAAATTGAATTTGGGTACAGTGTTGCATGACTGCGGCAATTGTGATTCAAAGTGCGACAGCGCTGAAAGCTGAAAACTGGCCTGGGCAGGAAGGGGGTGAAAGTGCCCTGTATTGAACTGGTTAAAGAGGCCCTCTCACTATTTTTCCTCTGAGCCATTATATAGATATTCAGAGAGGTTTACGCATTAACAGCGGGATGTTCCAGAGCATAATATAATAATTTAGGAGGGTGCCAACATTTAACATAGTAACGACCAACGAAAGGCAACAAGAAATAGAAGTGTATTATAAATTATAAACTAAAAATGGCAATCTAACCTAAGTTAGATCAAGTGTTGTGTTTGTTCCCAAGAGTTATTGAAATTGATGTTAGATGTCTCTATTAGATTAAGGAGCCTATACTAGTTTGGCATCTGATACTTAATATGCAAAATGTGGTTATGGGGCAGCACAGGTAATTCTCACCGAAGGTATGTTAGAGAATGAGGCATAAATTGTGCTTGTGAACATTCTATTGATATCTGTAGAAAGGCAGAATGGCTACAAGCAAACATTGAACAGGTTCCACTGGGTACAGCAGATGTTCCAGCAGGCTGACGAGGCATAATGAAATAAACGAGTTAAAGATACATTTCAATCACTTCTAACATCTTAAGCGGACACGGCTACCTGCGGAGTGCCTCTCATTTTCTTTCTGCCATTCATCCTACACAGCTGACTGCACCACCAGCAGAACACTACCTAATGTATATAGCTACTGCCATTATCTTCTGAATGGCCAATGATGATGCAGGCTGAGTCTCTCTGGTTGTGGCCCTCATCCTGGCACCGCTTTGTAGAGTTTCTATTTAGTGAAATCATTACGCTTCACACATTCATCCTGTTTATATAAAAATCTTGTTGGAGGGTTTGTTTTTCTCCTTGATCATTTCTCTACTTTAGATGAATTCAACATTTTTAAGTTTACATATTCTATAGAAATGTATTACGCAGGCACAATTGGATTTGGCAAAGAAACAGGGTTGGGTAAGTGGGGGCTCTTGCACCCCAAGCATCTGGATCAGTAGTTCTGACAACATAATGGTGCTTTTACTTTATGGAGCCCAACTGTTAACTTTCCGCACTGGATAAGGTAAGTATACTTCTGGTGGAGTCAAGGCAGTGTTGGGAAATAGGTTAGAAGTCATGTTCGGGGCTTAAAGGTAAATGTAAGGGTTTTTTTAAACTTAGGGGTTACAGTCAATGCAGTGGTGGCCCATCCATAAGGGGCGCTCGGCCCCTAATTTACACGCAGGGCAGGGATGCATGGATTTCAATGGGGTTTTCTTTTGGAAGCACATGATTAAAACCTGAGGCTCTAATTGGCTTCAAAAAAGGGTGGGCTCTGGGCGCAGAGCACTGCACCCTAAGCAGGGCCGTCTTTAATATTTATTGGACCCTGGGCAAATAATGTATTGGGGGCCCGCCCCATGCACTTTTGCTCTCCACCTGCTCTGAGACGTACAATAAATAGAAGCTAGACTCAAAATCAACTTACTGAATCAGATCAGACAGCGATTGCGTTTGGTTGCCAGAGGTTACAGTGTATCATTACCACTCACTGACTGGTTGCTAGAGGTTACAGCAAACATTTGGGCTCACTGATTAGTTGCTAGAGGTTACAGCACATGATTTCTGCTTGTTGATTGGTTGCTAGAGATTACTGTACATCAATACTGCTCACTGATTGGTTACTGCACATCATTACTGCTTACTGATTGGTTGCTAGAGGTTACAGCACATAATCTCCTCACTGTCTGCACACCATGGTCTGGACCTTGCTCTCCTGTGCACCCCAAACTGCAATTCCTTCTCTGCCTACCTCTGCGCACCCCACACTACCCCCCCCCCCCCACTAATTTGCTTACCTTTGCAGAACAGGCTGATGGTAGGCTTAATGACCACAATTATAGGCAGGACTTTCAAGCATGACCCTTTATCTCCCCAGTGGGTAGCATTCAGTATAGGTGATGGTGGATATGACCTGATATACATATGAATACCACCTCTGTTTACATATGAATGCCGCTGCTATTTACATATCAATGCCGGTATTTACATGTAAACACAGGGTCTGCAGGTGAGTCATCTGTACACAAGAATAGGGCAGAGCTGGGCAGCATTAGTAACAGAACTTCACACTGAGATATCAGGACACAGCATGAGACTAAACCCTCAAGGGACGAGGATATTTAAACTGGGATAGTTAGCAAGTATGAGGCAGCTGCTTTGGGCCCCACAACAATGCCCAGGGCAGCTGCCCCTTTTGCTGCCCCTTTTGCCCTGCCTTAAAGACGGCCCTGACCCTAAGCCCACCCAGTTATGTGACAATAGCAAATTATTATTCGCTATTGTCTTCCTGATTCACCTCTCAGCCAATCAGGAAGTGGTTCTTAAAGAGGAAGAACTTCCCTCTAATGTTTGTACCTATAGGTAAGCCTATATTCTTACCTAAAGGTACTGTAAATATCTCCTAAACTTGCACCGTTTAGGAGATATTTACTGTATACTGCGCCGATTACGCCATTGGCGCATGCACTCTGAATGAATGGCCACCGGTGCCATTTCTTCAGGAACCTGTGCTGTGACTGGTGGCTCCCACACACATGCATGGGAGTGACGTCACGCGGCTCTGGCCAGTCACACAGCCGGATTCCGCAGACCCGGAAGAAAGACGGGCGAAGATGGATCGAGCGGGAACAACGAGGGCTTCGTTTGCAGGTAAGTGTCACATGATGTGCTAGTATGCAATGCATACTAGCACATTATGCCTCTACTTTACTGGTAAGAAAAAAAAAAAAGCACAGTTTACTGCCTCTTTAAGACCCCATTGGCCGAGAGGAGAAGCGACTGTATTGGCCACTGTGGAGGAAATGCAGGAAGGAGCCGAAGCTGCCCAAGACCTGGATTGCAGTGGTGCAGGGCTGGTGGGTGGACGAGCGAGTGACGGGGGGTGGCGGGTGGTTTGTTTGCCGCCCCACCACCAAAAAAAAAATGGAGCACCAGCCGCCACTGCGTATATGTAAACCCTTATTGAATGACTGACAAAGAATCACGTTGCTCCAAAGATCTTAAATTGTCATTAAAGCCATATCATGTAACTATCATGAAAAAAAAAAAAACTATCAATAAATGCTGTATTACATGCTGTTCATATTCAATCACTATGGGATTTGTTTTCTGTATTCTGCAAAAAAACATAATTGATCCTGCTGTTCTCTATCTATATCTTCTGTCCGTGTCCCCACTGTAGTTGGGGATTTTGCAGAGCAGTGTTGCACATGCTCAGTTTTCAGTGTATTTTCTACCCTGAGCATTTTCTCCCCATCACATCTGAGCAGCCCATGTTACTACATATATAGTTACATAGTCAGGTTGAAAAAAGACACAAGTCCATCTAGTTCAACCAATTCAAAAAAAAATCATACAATCCCATATAGACAATCCTAGTTGATCCAGAAGAGAGCAAAAAACCCCAGCAAAGCATGATCCAATTTGCTGCCACATTAACCTGCTAATAAATGAAGATAAGAATCTGGACCCCTTTACATTACACAGCTCTGCACCTCTGGAGCCCTTTACATTACACAGCCCCTGTACCTCTGGATCCCTTTACATTACACAGCCCCTGTATCTCTGGATCCCTTTACATTACACAGCCCCCCCATGTTATGCTTTAAAATTGTGCACACTTGTGGAAAAGTGACAAACAACGGTACTTTAAAATGTCCATAGGCAACGCTTTAATCCTTTTTTGGCCGCTAGTGGGGGTTAAAACCACACCGATAGCGGCCGAATACCGCGGCTAAAACGGCGGTAAAGCAGCACTAAATATAGCGCTGCTTTACTGCTGCCGCCCCCACCGCCCCAGTGTGAAACCAGCCTTAATGCATCCTATGCATTAAGGTGAAAAAAACACCTGTCAGTGACCGGCCTCCCAGCCCCCTCGTTTTACCTGCCTGAACCCTCAAACTTGTGCCACAGGGACGCGCTCTCTCTCTCTGCCCGGGTTCTTGGCTCTTGATTGGATAGATTGATAGCAGCGCAACCATTGGCTCATGCTACGGTCAATCAAATCCAATGACTCAGGAGGCGGGGCAGAGTCCTGCATTCAGCCTCTATGGATGCTGAATGCTGGACTCTGGAGCGTGCCCGCAAGGTAACCCCCCTGGGAGAGCGCTTCTCCCAGGGGGTTATCTGATGTGGGGAGGAGCCGCAAGAGCTGCCGAGGGGCCCCAGAAGAGCAGGTTCGGGGCCACTCTGTGCAAAACAAGCTGCTCAGTGGACGTAAGTATCATATGCTTGTTACTTTTATTTTTTTTAAACCGAACCTTTAGTGTCACTTTAAAGAATAAATAAATGTATGTTAATATAGTACCATAGTCTGCTATTATTCTAGTGTTCCGTATTCCCCTGCACATCAGTATACAGACAGGGAGAGGAAGTGGGGAGCACATGGGGTCAATCAGGCTTTACCGCTTTCTAAGGATGCATTAAATATTTTCTTTTCTGTTAAGTATTCAAATCCATAATGATATCAATCTAAAAAAATTCTCTGCACAGCAGTAATTAGCTATAGGATAGGGCAGCCTTTAACCATGGTGTCTTGCGATTTACTTAGGGGTGCCTTGGCAAAATGCCTAAAAATTGCCCAAAAATAGTATATAAGCCAACGGATGGATGAAGCTTGCACTTTCGTTACACAAAGTCACAGGTTTTCATTGTGCACCATTACAACATTCAAGCCGCCAGCATCCTAACAAATGACATCATCGCTTGATAAGGAGGAGGTCGGGTGCTTGCACAGCATCACATTAATTGAGTGAGATAGAGAAACAGAGAAAAGAAACATTGGAATACTTATCAGTACCAGTGTGCAAAGGTGTGTTTGCTTTGGAACAGTGGTCTCCAAACTGTGGCCCTCTGCTTGCCTTTATCCTGCCCTTGGGGTACTATTCCTTCCACTGATACAAGGCACTAGTCCCTCCACTGACACCAAAGATGGGACACTATTTCTTTCACTGACACCAAAGATTGGGCAATATTTCTTTCACTGACACCAAAGATTGGGCACTATTTCTTTCACTGACACCAAAGATTGGGCACCATTTCTTTCACTGACACCAAAGATTGGGCACTATTTCTTTCACTGACACCAAAGATGGGGCATTATTGTTCCATCTGACACCAATGATGTATTTTTTTTTACTCCCACTGACCACCAAGCCTATGGCATGGTTTACTCCCACCAATGCCAGGGCATTTTCTACTTCTGCTGGCCACAGTTCTGAGCCCCCCCAATATTTGAAGGGCAGTAAACTGGCCCTTTGTTTCGAACATTTGGAGACCCCTTCTTTCGAAGAATAAATCATCTCTAATGTTGGGTGTCCTATATGTGTGGATGTTTCTGCATTATGTAAAACAATTAGTTTAGTTTTTTACTTTTTATGTTCTCTTGGGTACCATCTGCACTAGCTATAGTTCCAGGCAGCCTTTTATGGTCTTGGGGAGACCTAATCATTCCCTATGTTTGGTGAGATCACCGATTAGTGATCATGGTGTTCTGGTAAGCAAATTATTTTCTCACCTGGGTGTGGAGCTGGAAGCACTTATATGAAGGATTTCTTCACTGCAAACCATCACTCTTATTTGGATGGACGTTCATTGTTCAATTTATGGACTCTAATCCTAATGCTTTAGTTTTCTTTTTTCACTTTGTTTTTCTCCAATGAAATTTTGTTTTAGCTTTTACATCACTTGTTTAACTGATCACTAAGTTTATCAGCGCTGCATTTACCTTGATCCTTAAAAACACTATGCTGATGCTCTTTCTGTAAGAAATCTGTAGTTTTACTTGACAGTGCCCGGCAGGGAGGTTAGACACCATTATGTGTTTAGGAAGGATTTTTGGCACCTGTCTCATTGCAGCTTTTGTTTTCAACTCTCTCTGAATCGATAGTTACAAATTATGAAAGGCTCAGCTTGATGGATTCATCTTTTCAACAACATTAACTGCATAATTACAGAAGACAGGAGGAATATCCTGAGACCAAAAAACAGATCAGTGATTACGGAGATGCTCAGTTGCCTTGACTGTTGCTTCTGATTTATTTAGAAGGGAATTCTAGTTTGTACCCTGTTGTATTCAAACCATAACATAACTTCCATGGCGTAATGCATACACTGGCAAACATATGCCTGTATAAACATTAGAAATATACTAAATAATAGAAAAAAGAAAGAAACGCGCCTCCATCTACACAGATTAAGGTCACAACACAACCTCTTGGAATTTGCATTGCCACTATGTTACAGCATACCTCAAACATAGAAGAATATTCCTATTAAAACAAGCAGCAGTACATTGGTGTATGTCATTTGTGACTATAGTGTATGTTAGGACATTCTATCCTCTCCACCAGTGGTCTCCAAATTTGCTTGCTTTTATCGGGCCCTTGGGGCACCATTTCATCTAATGATACCAACAATGGGGCATAATTCCCCCCACTGACACCAATTAAGAAGCACAATTCCTCCCAATGACACCAACAATGGGGCCCAATGACACCAACGATGAGGCACAATCTTTCCACTGACATCAACGATGGGGCCAGTGTTGCCAATCGTCAGTATTTTTACTGGCAGCCAGTAAAAAATGGGCACTTTTTCTCCTGCCAGTAAATGCCGGTGACAGGATAAGTTTGCCAGTTAAAAATATGGCTGTGACACTTGACTCGGAGTTCCAGTCCAGAGCCAGCTGAGACCATCCGGGAGCCTGCTACAGTGTGTTTGGGCGGTGCCGGAGGGGGGGCGGGTCTGGCGGAGGTGGCGCCTGAGCATGCCGTGTGATGTCATGGTGCAAGGGAGCCGAGCAGAGTGTCTGGAACCTTGTGTGTGGGTCTGCGGGACATGAGCAAGGCAAGCTGGGAGTGGGACTGTCAGTGCTGTCTGGACTGGAGAGACCACCTGACATGGAGAGAGACTGTCACTGTCCCCAAGTGTCTTACTCTATATATCGAAAATAAAATAAGAAATGTTTTTTTGCCTTAATATCTACCTTTAATCGCATTGCTAATTGCACATTGTGCTTGTTTGTAGCCTAAATACTGAATTTTTCACTATAAATTTGTAACTGTTGGAAATGCCAGTAAAAACTTGGCTGTGCCAGTAAGTTTTTTGGGTGTCGTGTCAGTAAATTTCAGTCTGGTAGGTTGGCAACACTGTTTTTTACCACCGACATTGGGACCTTTCCTACTCCCAATAACCACAGTTCGGCCCCCCAAAGTCTGAAGGACAATAAACTGGCCCTTTGTTTAGAAAATTTGGAGGCCCCTGCTCTACACCCATACTGTAGCAAGTAGTTAATCAGGGTTCAGATTATTAGACTAGGGTTTTCAGTCCAGGGAATTAGGGGGTTTAAGGAATACTTAAAGAAAATCTTTGGCCAGGTTGTGGACTTTCAAGTTTACATACTGTATTCTGAACAGTCGATGAGTTCTAAAACTAGTATTCTCTGACCTCTGTAGCTTCAAGCACTTTAGAGCAATTCACCCTCAAATTTCACAACAAAAGCACATGTGTTATTGCAGAACTCCTCCTCTCACCCTGCTTCCCCCTCCCAACAATGACACTGCAGCCTTCCAATATGTTATGTAAACCCAAAACACCAGCTCTAGGCGGAATAGTTAAGCTGCTGATTTCTGTGCTCGAGGTTTCAGAGGTCAGTAAAAGCTTGTTTTAACCACATCAATACTGGGCACTTTTGCCCCCTTCATTCCCAGACCAATTTTCAGCTTTCAGCGCTTTCGCACTTTCAATAAGAATTGCGTGGTCATGCAATGCTGTACCCAAATTAAATTTTTATCATTTTGTTCGCACAAATAGAGCTTTCTTTTGGTGGTATTTATTCATTATTTATATTTTGCGGCCGTGATTGGACACGGCCGTCATGTGATCAGGAGGGCCAATGACAGAGCCCTCCTGCTAATCTTAGATGCGCTGTGTCCGGGTGACACAATCGCATCGGGATTGCGCCGCTGCACGGGAACACACACACGCGCGCAATCCCGCTCCTTCTGATGGACGTTCCTGAACGTCCACTCAGAAGGAGGGAGCGCCCAACCGGCCGTACATGTGCAGTGGCCGGGTGGGAAGTGGTTAAAGGCAGTTTATTGCTTGAAAAGAATATGTAAATACTACAGTGTGGCCACAGGTTAACTTTAGTCCCGGTTCACACCGATGTAAATTCTATGTGGATCAGATGTGATCTGAAAGGCATAGAGTGCATGTCATCTGAAAAAAAACATGCTTTTCAATTAAGGTAGCTCACATCTATGCAGTGCGATTCTGATCCAGTTAAAAAAGGGTGCTGTGCAAGTTTACTGCAGTGCGAATGTCATCTCAATGGGACCAGATTGTCCTGTGTTCACATCAATGCAAATTCAGCTGATGTTTTTTCTATTTCCCTCCTCCTGCTTCTCCTGCTCCTCACGTCGACTCAATAGTGGGGCCACCACATCCTTAACAACTGATTCCCCACTGACAGCTGAAATATAAGCAAAAGAATGTTGGCAAATAAAAATTCAGCAAAAAACAGGGGAGGTCAGGATTTTCATTACTCATTATCCATCTGTGAATCGTCTAGGCTTGCCAGTGCTAATAACAATCATTTACAGGAAAAAAAAAAAAATTAAAGCGAAAAGCAAACATTTATTATATTGGAGTTTACCAATTCTTAGAAAAAATGTTGCTGTAACTGCAGCTGGAGCGTGGCTTCAGTTTGTTAGATGTATTAGCAGATTTAGATACACTAACACTCCTCTCCCCCTGGCTGACAGTGCTGCTGTCCAAAGGTTCCCCCTGTGCTCCTTCATCCAGAGTGGAGGCACTCTAATACAGAAGCAGTAATATATTTAGGTTTTGTGCTGCCCTAGGCCTAAATAAACTTGTGCACCCCCTAATTTAAATATGAGCCACCCCTTCCTGTCAAGGCCACACCCCTTGCTGTTGAAGACACGCCGTGAAATTTTCGAGTGGGGACACTAGTTCTGAGGGCCTGGGGGGGGGGGGGGAATGGATTCCCTTAATTTGCATAGATTTTCTCTCACTTCCTGCTTGGCTATGGGGCAGGAAGTGAAGGGAAATCTCTGCAATGGGAAAAGGATGGGTAAAAAATAACCTGACGGGTTATAACCCTCCCTTACTCTATCCAAAATGAAAAGTGTTGCCTATAGTTCTACTTTAAGCACAAATTTCTGATAGTTTTATGGTGAGGACTAAGAAGATATAACGATGCCAATGGTGCAGCAGAAAACATATAGCACAGTGAGGAAGCTTTGTGATCCCGGATGAGAGGACAGTCAAAATTAGAAGCGGTGCCCCCCCCCCCCCCCCCCACAGTTGCGGAATGCCAGCCGCCCACATACCAGAAGCAGTGCGGAAGCTTTATGGGGGCATTAGACTAATTTGCCTCTCAGCCCAGTCCGCCCCATAAAACTGGTGCTACACTAACAGTCCCTCCCTCTCCACAGCCCAGCGGTCCAGTGAGCACTGGAGTTGCAGAGCAGAAAACTGTGAATGACAGTCACAGCTCTCTGCTCAGAGCAGAGGGGAGAACTGAGGGATCAGCAGTGTTTGATCACTAGTTCTCAGTGTAGAGGCCGCAGGAGACAGATGCAGCATTGAATCAATGCTGCATCCACCTAGATAAGTATACATTTTTCTCTTCTGGGAAACCCATGCTTCTCTTTTAAGTAGAAACTATTACCTACTATAAAATTAATCAGTCACACATGGGATTATGTAAAGGTTTAAATATTCAGTATTAAACTTAGGCTGCATTTACACCTGAGCATTTTCTGCTCGTAAAACGCTCATCACAAATGTTCTAAAATGTCCAACAAGCAAAATCGCATTCATTTAAATGGCCTTTGTTCACATCTGAGCGTTCTGTCGCCTGAAGCAAAACGCCTGAAGCTCAGAAAAGCACATGAGCTTCTTTTTAGACAGATTACAGGCATTTTACTGCTTTTTACATTGGTGACCTTTGGACCTCAAAAATGCCCTAAAAACAAGGTTAAATTCCCCTCCCGCCGCTCTTCCTGGCCCTCCCGTCTCACCGGGAGACCCGAGCCACCAGCTGGCGCCGATTAGTAAAAAATTACAGTATTCAGAATCACATATTTTGCCAATTTAAATTTTTAAGTGCAAAGAAGGGGTTTGGGGTCTTTTAGACCCCCGATCCCTCCATAAAGAGTACCTGTCACCACCTATTACTTTCACAAGGGATGTTTACATTCCTTGTGACAGCAATAAAAGTGATCAGAATCTTTTTTTTTTTTTTTTTTTGAAGGGACAATGTAACAAAGAAAATAAATTATTTTAAAGTTTTTTTTAAATTAAAGCAAAGTTTGAAAGACCAATGTGCAAATTAAAAAAAAATTTTAAAACGTCACAATTTCAAAGCATGACATGATTACATAAAACAAAAAAATTGGGCTAACTTTACGGTTTTTTTTTTTTTTTTAAATTGCATTTGAAAGACCAATGTGCAAATACCGTGTGACATAAAATATTGCAACTCCAAGTCATTTTCTAGCAAAAAAATACAGATTTCAACTTGTAAGCAACAAATGTCAGAAATAGGCTTAGGCATGAAAGGGTTAATATTGTAGATATTCAGGTAAGCCAAGTTGTGACCGATTCTCTTCAAATATATGAGTGAAACCCCTTGCATTCTTCTGTGCCAGTGATCATCCTCAACACTCTGCTCTAACCTGTCTAGGACCAATACAAGCTTCTCTGTTACACTATTACATTGCCCGGGGCTGTACTTCTCTCCGTCATAATGGTCAGTCAGCAATGCAGTGGAGTTGCTTATGATGAATTCAGACAGCTCTGCCTGGGGTAGCAGCACAGCACATCTTTTAGCACCATGCCAGTGGGTTTCCTCAGGGAAAACTTGAAAGTTTCCAAGGCAAATGCAAGAAGGTGCAAAAACATATTCAGAGTGCTTATAACAGAGAGTAAAACTTGGGATTTCTCAATAAAAAGAGTGTCAATTCTTAAAGGGGTCGTAAACCCTCTTTTTTTTGTTTAATACAAATAACAAACTTGCCGATACTTACCTGCTCTCTGCAATTGTTTTGCACAGAGGTGCACTGCACGTGCTCCAGGCCCCTCCTCTTTATCGGGTGCCCCCACAAAAAGAGGCACCTGTGCGGGCGCGCTCCCGAGTCTGCGTCCATTGACGCACATAGCGGGACTCAGCCCCGCCCCCGGCTCCCGTGTCACTGGATTTAATTGACAGCAGTGGCAGTCAATGGCTCCTGCTGCTATCACTTTGTCCAATGAGGAGACCTTCTAAGGCTGGAGCCGCTGCGCTCGTGCACATCGCTAGATCGGATCAGGCTCAGGTAAGAAAAAAAGGGGAGGGGGGGTCTTGAGACTTGAGACTTTACAACCACTTTAAGCATATCTAATTAAAGGTAACTAAAGAAGACCAAAGTAACAAGCTGGTGAGTAATGCAGAGTTGAAGGGCTTTTGGGTTGAGGCATGGGCTGTGCTGTAACAGGAATACAGAGTATATTGTAATAACGATGTACATGCTGCTATGAAGAAGCCATTTACGATGTGTACTCTTTTGCTGGCATGTGTGTTTGGAGGCACTGGCAGGCCCAATATTCTTATGATGCAGTGTGAATATTTAGGCAACCTTAGCCAAGCCCTAAAGAGGTGTGTCCAGATGGTGGCTGGAGGGTGTATTGGAGCCCAGGGTTCTTGTCCAGAAGAAGTTTCCAGCTAGGGAGGGCTGCTTGCCTTCCTGGCTGTGTTACTGAAGGCCCATCCTGTTCATTAGGATCCCAGCCATCGCTGAGGGTCTGCTCAGCCATAAACCCTTTCAGGGACCAAAAGAGGTGCCACTGAAGACCTGCCCTGGGATTACACTGGTAAAGCCTGTCTGCTGGAATCAGAGTTGTATTTTATGTTGCAGGGACACTGAGTACTGACCCAGAGAGGGAGAGAATTGCAGTGACGGTCTTGCTTCATCACCCCTACTACTCAAAGTACAAGGCTTGCGTGGCCTGGGAGATTGCTATTGGTGCCCCAGCGCTGTCCATTTAATGTCTCATTACTTAAGGGACTGTTCAGCAGAGTTACTGCAAGGAAGAGTGTGCTCATTGTTCCAGTTAGTAATGTGGAGTATCCATTCCCACAGCTCCCTGAACTCTATCCAAGTTGCTGCAGCAATAAATGTTAAATAGGCAACCCTTATGGACTGCATTTCCTGAACCAGTGTGTAAAAATGCTGTTTGCCTGGCCTTTGCACTAGCAGGAATCGAACCTGGGACTTAAAGACCCCTTTCACACCACACCGCCCATAGCGTCAGCGGTAAAACACCGCTATTTTTAGCGGCGTTTTACCGTTTTGCTATTTCTAATGCTATAGCGCCTGCAAAACGCCCTTGGTGTGAAAGGGGTCTAAACCAGTGGCCCTAGGTCAAGGGTGGCACTACACTAGTTACTGAGCTGTGAGGTTGACCCCCTGACTTCAGTACATTGCACAAAGAAAATTCAGTAAAACGGGCACCAGGTTCCTCTCAGTACATGTTTCCATTACTTGGACTGTCTGCCTACTAACATGCAAGCTGATACATTTAGGAAGTGGAATTGGGCTCCAGTTAAGAGTGAGTGACAGTGTAAAGGCCTAGAACCCTTATCTTTTAACCATGAAGTGGTAACGGGACGAGTCTGCTGGTAAAGTAGAAAACCTCTTCAGCTCTTGTGAATAAACTGTGAAGTCCTTGTAATTGGACCAACCATCTATGAATGACGTCCAGGGAATACACAGGACGTTTGGCTTTGTTAGTAGCATTAACATGTTAACAGAACTGGCGGCTCATCAAAGTGTGATAAATAGGAATTTACAGGCAGGCTAAAAACAACATCTGCTCAAAAACTAGGATAAAAGCCTTTTTATTTCCTGTTCCATTTTCATAAGCAAAATGGAACTGAGCCATTAATTAGTCCCAATTTCTAATAAACACTATCAGATTACACTTGGCTGGCTGCTACTGTAGTATCACAGTACAGTCTGATAGACATTCATTTAACCTGTTTTCCCTGATAAATTAATGTACTGTATTGAGAGAAAATGGAAGGGAAACTGAGGTGTTCCTAGAACAGGAGTACCGCATGTCGTCTTCAGAATGAGGGGCTAGGTTGAGATTTTTTTTTAAATGTATATACATACTGCATGTGTATAATATATAAAATATAAACCTACAGTGGTGTGAAAAAGTGTTTGCCCCCTTCCTCATTTCCTGTTCCTTTGCATGTTTGTCACACTTAAGTGTTTCGGAACATCAAACCAATTTAAACAATAGTCAAGGACAACACAAGTAAACACAAAATGCAATTTGTAAATGAAGGTGTTTATTATTAAAGGTGAAAAAAATCCAAACCATCATGGCCCTGTGTGAAAAAGTGATTGCCCCCTAAACCTAATAACTGGTTGGGCCACCCTTAGCAGCAACAACTGCAACCAAGCGTTTGCGATAACGTGCAATGAGGCTTTTACAGCGTCCTGGAGGAATTTTGCCCCACTCATCTTTGCAGAATTGTCCTAATTCGGTTACATTAGAGGGTTTTCGAGCATGAACGGCCTTTTTAAGGTCATACCAACATCTCAATAGGATTCAGGTCAGGACTTTGGCTAGGCCACTCCAAAGTCTTCATTTTGTTTTTCTTCAGCCATTCGGTGGTGGACTTGCTGGTGTGTTTAGGATCATTGTCCTGCTGCAGAACCCAAGTTCGTTTCAGCTTGAGTACACGAACAGATGGTCGGACATTCTCCTTCAGGATCTCTTGGTAGACAGCAGAATTCATAGTTCCTTTTATCACGGCAAGTCTTCCAGGTCCTGAAGCAGCAAAACAGCCCCAGACCATCACACTACCACCACCATATTTTACTGTTGGTATAATGTTCTTTTTCTGAAATGCAGTGTTCCTTCTACGCCAGATATACTTGGACACACACCTTCCAAAGAGTTCCACTTTTGTCTCATCGGTCCACAGAATGTTGTCCCAAAAGTCTTGGGGATCATCAAGATGTGTTGTGGAGAAATTGAGACGAGCTTTGATGTTCTTTTTGCTCAGCAGTGGTTTTCTCCTTGGAACTCTGCCATGCAGGCCATTTTTGCCCAGTCTTTTCCTGATGGTGGAGGCATGAACGCTGACCTTAACTGAGGCAAGTGAGGCCTGCAGTTCCTTGGACGTTGTTGTGGGGTCTTTTGTGACCTCTTGGATGAGTCGTCGCTGCGCTCTTGGGGTAATTTTGGGCGGCCGGCCACTCCTGGGAAGGTTCACCACTGTTCCATGTCTTCGCCATTTGTGGATAATGGCTCTCACTGTGGTTCGCTGGATTCCCAAAGCTTTGGAAATGGCTTTATAACCCTTTCCAGACTGATAGATCTCAATTACTTTCTTTCTCAATTGTTCCTGAATTTCTTTGGGTCTCGGCATGATGTGTAGCTTTTAAGGATCTTCTGGTGGACCTTACTGTGTCAAGCAGCTCCTATTTAAGTGATGCCTTGATTGTGAACAGGTGTGGCAATAATCAGGCCTGGGTGTGGCTAGAGAAATTGAACTCAGGTGTGGACAACCACAGTTATAGTATGTTTTAATCACTTTTTCACACAGGGCCATGATGGTTTGGATTTTTTTTCACCTTTAATAATAAACACCTTCATTTACAAATTGCATTTTGTGTTTACTTGTGTTGTCCTTGACTATTGTTTAAATTGGTTTGATGTTCCAAAACACTTAAGTGTGACAAACATGCAAAGGAACAGGAAATGAGGAAGGGGGCAAACACTTTTCTCACACCACTGTATACACATATACTGTATATCGCATGTGGGCAATATATAAATATTTTAATATGGGGGGGATTTTTAGCTCAGTGACAGATGTGTTTTTTTAGTGAGCTCCCACCAGTCTGAACTTTAGTTTTTAGGGCTCGTCAACCAACTTTTATTTCAAATGAAAAAAAGTTCAACACAAATTAACCGTGTAACCCCCGGAAGATTTGGTTTCCCACACAGGGGATTCAGTTTCACACAGCAAAACAAATAATGAAAATACCAAGTCACCTGGCTCTCTTAAGCAGCACCCCTGCTCTGCTCTCAGATCTCCCAGGCTGCCTCACCCAGAAGTCACAGCTCCCAGCTGTACTGGCCCACTCCTGGCCCACTCCTGGCCTCTCAGTAAGTGGTCTCCTGACAACTTGGGCTCTCACTCCCCTGAGACTTACAGATTCCCTCAGTCCCTTGGACTTGCCTAGTTGTCCCTGCTTTCTCAGTCTCTCGGACTCTCTTAGCAACCTCAACTCTCTCAGATTGATGGACATAGAATCTCACCAACATGAACTGTAGCCAGAACTAGCGGTTTTCTGGCAGGAACTCACACTTGCATCCAAATAGCAACTTGCCATCTACTGGGAGCCCTGACCCTTGTTCATGCTCTTGTACTCACCTGCACAGCCACAAAGCTTGCAGTTCTTCAATACGACATGGACATATGACCGAAGGAAGCTTGCAGGTCTTCAAAAAGACCTGGAAACAGGATTGAAGGCTTCATCTCAAGACACTTGGAAGAGCTTCCAGCTCCAGACCCCGATCGGGGCTTATAAAACCCAGGGAAAAACAAAATTATTTTTTTTTTTCCACTCTCTACAAACACACCAGAGCCCAGCAGTCTGCATTTGTGTGAATCCTGTCTGCCTTTTTCCTATACTCACACCATGGCAGGGCCTAGCACTGTCACAATATACACACAAAAAGTTGAAATACACATGACTGGTCTAACCTGTGAAAGCTTTTGCAGTTAATAAATGCTAAATGTATCCAGACACAAAACTGCATATGCATGTATTGGAAGAGATCGATCAGAAAATAATACATTTCATTGAAGTGTGTATGACCACCAGACAGAATTGCCAGTGGCAGACTGTGAGTGGTAAAAAATCCCGAAAGCCAGGTTCTTAGGAAAAGGAAACAAAGGGGCACCTCTTGACAAAGAGAGTCAAGGTTGCTGCAGATACATGGGGGTATATGCAGATATTCCAGCTGTCAGGACCAATCCTGATTTCCAGGAGCAGTGTCCACTTTTAGCTGTCACCTGGAAATGTACCTTCTATTCGGTCATATACTTTTCTGAATATAATTTGTAGAATATAACACCTTGATTCCTAAGGGTCTGAATGTTGATCTAGAATTTAACTGTTTTATTAGTAACCAATATTCAATATATAGGATTATTTTAGATATGATATACAGTATATCATAGATAATTGGGTGCCCATAATATTAGATGTAGATTAACCATTACAAGTATTAGCATGATGGAAATTAGAAAGTGCAGTATAGAAAGGCGCTTCACATATGACAAACAAACAATCGTTCCACTGTTCAAAATAATTCATGCTTTAGTCAGTCCATAGTAGGAAGTGTCCTCACATCACCAAGGATACATTCATTAAATGTTAGCAATCATATTCAATCCACTCTAACTGTGCATCCATACAGGAAGGTGTCACCACATAAGTGAAGAGTGCAAACTCACCAAATATTTTTGAGCCCTTTTTACTGGAAGGTCTAAAAACATCTTGTGGGTCTAGTCCCTCATAGGTATTCCACTGGCTCAAGCTCACTGCTCTCCTGGATGGCCTGGGTAGTTCATGAGCTTTCCTTCCCCCTAAAGTGTAAGAGATGGCAAATGCCAAGGGAGGAACGAATGTAGTATTTACCGTATTTATCGGCGTATAACACGCACCCCAAGTTTAGGAGGGCATTTTAATGAAAAAAAGTTTTAGGAGGGAAGTTTAGGGGAAAAAAAAAACATTTTTACATTTAAGCGTCATTTGCAGCCTGCCCAGCGTCATTTGCAGCTTGCCCAGCGTCATTTGCAGCCTGCCCAGCGTCATTTGCAGCCTGCCCAGCGTCATTTGCAGCCTGCCCAGCGTCATTTGCAGCTTGCCCAGCGTCATTTGCAGCTTGCCCAGCGTCATTTGCAGCTTGCCCAGCGTCATTTGCAGCCTGCCCAGCGTCATTTGCAGCTGCCCAGCGTCATTTGCAGCTTGCCCAGCGTCATTTCAGCTTGCCCAGCGTCATTTGCAGCCTCGCCGCCGAAAAAGACAGAATCGCCGCTGGAAAAGACCGAAGTGCCACCGGAAAAGACCGAGCCGACTGTTCGGCTCCGCTGTTTCGGGAGCGAGCGCAGGGAGGCGGGACTACGAGCGGAGCCGAACAGTCGGCTTGGTCTTTTCCGGCGGCTCTTCTGTCTTTTTCGGCGGCGATTCAGTCCTTTTCAGCGCTGCTCGCTATTTTTCGGCGCCGCTTGCTATTTTTGTCACTTTTTTTTTTGGGGTATCGGCGTATAACACGCACCCACGACTTTCCCCCGATTTTAAGGGGGAAAAAGTGTGTGTTATACGCCGATAAATACGGTATTTAAAATCTGATTGCATCATATAAAGGGGGAAAAAAAAAAAAAAACACTCACATATGCATGTGCCACAACTAGGTAGCAATATAGACAGCCTGGTCTTGCACAGGATGAAAGGCCACTGCTTCACTCTCACCAGAGCCAGCATGCGTTTCAAAACCCTGATGTTGCAGCCTGGATGTAATGTTAGCAAGGAACTGTGACAGCTCTAGTCCTGTCTCAACGCCTTTCGCCAGAACAGTGTCCTCAGGAAGCTGTGAATATTCCACAAATTCACTTGATTTTTTGAAAATAAAGTACACTACTAGTTGGTTGTAGGATGTTTTATGAACTCATTACAGTTAAGGACTATCTGAATATATACAGTTGTACACTATTATTTGGTCGATGCCAAGCGCCTTACCTTTTTTGTCTTCTTTAGTTCACAAATTATATAAAATTAGGTCTGATTTTTTTAATGTATAATTTAAACCCCAATTCAAGCTTGGGGAAACAAAAAAATATGGATCCCCCCATAGTTCTTAAAAAGACAGTCACTTTGACCATGATGCGCAGCATCTCTGTAAAGGACACCTTGCAGTTCCCATATACTCACCTTACCTGTGCCCCCTAGAAGCTCCTTGCTCCTCTGTAGCTGGTGTTGAAGTTGACCATGTTTGCCGCCGTGACAGCGGGGAGCGTTGACAACATTCTCTCTGTCATATGATTCAGACCTAGTGATTGGGTGCTTGGGTTAGGCACCATCACAGGAAAGCTACCCCATACCCAGAGGTGCCAGGTACTCCCACTGGCTGTGGAGGAGCAAGGAGCTCCAAGGCCCACAGGTAAGTTGAGTAAGAGTTAGGAGATGTCCTTCAATTTTAGAAGCATCTCAAAATTGAGCTTGTGTTTATGGCATCAAAGTCCATCGACACAGGCCCTAAAGTACATTCTTACAATTAGTACTATATAAAGTGGTAGCTACAGTATATAACATATATAATGGAATATCATAAACAAAAGCACATTGTAATGAAACGTCTCACACTTCGCTTGAGTGCTTTTGTTATATACCACTTCCTCCCAGTCTGAATACAGATATCAGATATTCCAACCGCTCACAAGCACAAAACAAGACGATACTTGTTTAGCTGACGAACATGGACTGTTTTATTAGAACCAGAATACAAGTCTTTATATACAGTTAAAGAGGAGGTTCCTACCTCCTGCTCATATTACTCTAACAATGCAACTGTAACCAGAAACCTAATTAACATGAGCTAGTTTACTAAATCATTTACACAGACTAGGTGACTCCGAGACATGACATTTAGGACAGACTTACCGTCTTTTAGCTCAGAAGACACAATCTACATTATCATAAATAGAACACAGAAAACCTTCTCACAATAGCACAGTTAATTAACACAAACAACAATGGGTGAAAGACTCTTAGAGCCCACACTAGACTTATTTACAACAAACACATTATAGCAGACAACAGACAGGTGGCTGGAGTTGATGACATCAGCATCTTCTATGAGCCCCAACATTATGAATCGGTCACTATTTATAATATGGCATATACAGGGTTCCCAGAGTCTGTGTGTCTTGGGGGGACATGGACCTGAATCCAAAGAAACACCCCCTCCAGGGTCCCCAGGCATACAGCTTACAAAGAGCACCATTCCCCCAAATACCAGGGCCCAGATCGGTAGGCAAGAGGCTAGCTTTCAGTCCCCTTCAAAAGCCTCTGTCCCGGGTGAGTCTGTCACACACATCATAAATAAATAAAAGTACATCATCAAAAATAGGACGTGGGCGACCAATTAGGTTGAAACAAAGAGTTCTTTTAGATGCATAAAATGTAGTTAAGTTCCTGGTAATATAAATACTATTTGGAAAAAATCGAAGCGGCACAGAATTACGTTTATGTGCGTCTTGAAATGTGTTAAATTACATTCCGCTGCAGAGATTCACAATTTAAACTAAATTAGATGCTGCATAGAAATCTATTGACATTCTTCCAAAATCTTCGATGATTGCCAGAAAAGACTATAATAAAATTAAACAAATCTATAGTAATATCCAGGGGCCCCTGTAAATTTGCGCACAATCATTTAGAATAATAGATGTTGCAATTAATCATTTCTGCATAATGCACTGGTTGTTTAAATTGGTTTGCAAAGTGTTTTGCTAATTAAGTCATGCTGAAAAATATCTAGGAATAATTTGAAAGAGGCTTAAACGTGAACATGAACGTAATTAAGGCAAGTGATCTGTTTACATAATGCCTTTAACTTCTATAATGATTTTTAGAGGATACAGAGGGGTTACTTCATAAGACTGGGAAAGAAACACATCTATGTTACATGTTACAAACGATTTGAACCTGGCTGTAACTCAGCAGGTGATTTAAAAAAAAGCAGACATTTAATTAGCTGTCAAAGACAAAAAAAAAAAGAAATTGTCCTTTCTTCCCAAACATTCTATTTTTTAAAGCTGTATTCCTGGCAAATAATTTAATACACAGATTTAATACATTTACAAGAGCTAATCCTGCCAAAGGGATCTGTATTTTTCTTCATCTAGTCCTGAGTTTTGCAAAGCTCTGTCATACATGTTGTTTGGCAGGGGAGGGGCTTGATCTTTCTCTTCTGCAGTTTCACTTTTACTTGTAGGTCTCCTCCCCCCCACCCTGTGACTCAACAGTGAAAGGAGAAGGAGTACGTTGGTAAGCTAATCTTGCTTCCTTACTCTGTCCTCTTAACATGCTCCCTGAACTGCAGCACTCATGACATATCTTGTGACGTTTCTCTTCCCCCCTCTCTGAGCTCTACTGTATGGAACTGCAATAAGCGGATAACATATTTGTGTGGCAACGAAGAGGGTGGGCTTTAACATCCACATGTTGCATGTATGCATCCATGGCCAAGCAAGGTTTCTAGTCTAAGTGCGTGCTCACTACGCAATCCCATCACAATGACTGAGCTGCTAAAGACCATTCTCGGCCTCTAGTCATGATCAGGAGTTGGCAGGACAGGTACGGATTGACAGCCAATCAGTCGTCACCTGATCAGGAAGTCTTTAACACCCCCAGGTGTAAAAAGCCACTTAAAGGGATGCCAGGGCTGGGCAGGGAGGGGTTAAGGGTTCTTACCTTAAAAAAAAAAAACGAACATTTAGGCATGTGTTAATGTTTACAGTTTTGCATTAATTTGTGTCTTTTAGATCTGCTGGAGTTCTACTTTAAGTAAAATCTGTACTTTGACAATTATGGGCAATATAATGGGCTTACTTTACTGTAGAGACCTTCCCTGTGATACACTGTCATCCCAATCCACTACCATGCCTCTTAAAATTTCTATCTAAAAGTTTAAAAAACTTGCTAAGCCAGGCTGTGCACACCCCCTCTGCGTGACAGCGCAGACCTGGCGATTGGCCGCTTAGGTACCAAGTGCTGCATCATAGGGAGGAAGGAGGTGTGTCATGTGTTTTGCCATACCTGGAAGTACAAAGTATTTTTTCCAAGCTCAGAGGTAGTGGCGGTAGAGCGCAGGGATGATAAATTAATGCTTCATGAGGTTCCTACAGTAAAGTTTACCTTAAACTAGGAATGGACCGATACCATTTTTTTTCAGAGCGAGTAGGAGTACCGATACTTTTTTTCAAGTACTCACTGATACCAATTACTGATACCTATTGTTTTTTGTGCGGTTTGGTACAAATTGAGCCTATACAAAATGAATGGGCTCAAATCGCACTGCAAAGAATCACATGTAATTTGAATAGGAATGCGGAGCAATTCCTGTCCGAATCACATGTGGTTTCCAGCACCGCTCCTATCTGAATGCAGGCTAAAGTCACAATGACAAGCCTGGGTTCACACAGGAGCGTTTTGGGTAAACCGCATGTGATTTGGACACAAAGTGCTCCACATTCCCATTCAAATCGCATGAGATTCTTTGCAGTGTAAATTGAGCCCATTTATTTTATATGGGTTCAAATCACAACTCACCACACGAAAAAGGTATTGGTTTTAGGTATCGGAGCATTTGCACCATTACTCATGCAAATGTTTAGTATCAGCACTGATACTGGTATCGGTGCAACACTACCTGTTACCCAACTTTGTAATAGATAAAGTACAGGGTCACTCTAAGCAATGACATAAAAGGTATTCTGCAAATGTTGCCCGCAGCAGCTAATTGTATTCTAGTTGTGATTTCACTTGGACCCTTGACACACTCACAAAAGAGAAAAATTTAATTTTTGGGTTATAATTTTTTCTCATCAAACTCCTGCTAAAATGGGTTCTTGTTATGACCAAAAAGATTGGAAATGACTGATAAACTGACAAACATTGAATGGACTGATTTTCCAGTGTGACAGATGGTTGTTAACAAGAGATGCTATTAATGTGAATGAGCGCACGGGGTGGTAGACGGCGGAATCAATGTGACATCTGTAAAAAACGATGTAGAAATCCGCTATAGCACTTACAATTTTAATGACCGATTTACAGGCAAATCGTCCAGTTTATGAATGTGGTCATTTGCATTTTCAGCTTTATTAGGATTTTTATGATCATCAGTATCTCATTCTCTAAGTTAATAAAGATTGTCCTGTCTGTGGCTAAATGTGTGACAATTTACAGGACTACTTTTATGAATCAGTTCAGGTCTTGTACACATGGGCTTCAGCTTGTATAAGCGATTTGTACAGAATGCTTTTAGGGCTCATTCACACGTGAGGCAGCCCTTGTCTCTCTGAGAAGCGTAGGGTGATTGACAGGCGTGGACAAAAAAAATGTCCATGCATATCTAGAACATGGAATAAAAGCTCATCTAGAATGTGCCCAGGACGCAAGAGATACCATCCGCAACCAAAACGCCAAGGTCCGCTGTCACTGAGTGACTATAAAGAAAGCCAGCCGAAGTATCCCTAGTTGGTACTTGAAGCACAGCGTGAACAGCAGCGCCTGCAGAATGACGTCACCAGAAAGTGGGCTGGAGAGCGACGCGTTTCCGAGCATGCGCTATGCCAAGTTCAGGCATGTGCATTCCTTCGTTAAGCTCCTTTTTTTTACATGTTCTATATGCGAGTGGCCATTTTGTTGTTTTCATTAACGTATATCAAAGTCTACACTAAGTGGTGCTTTTCTTTTTTTTATCCTTGCATACAGAGTCTGCTTCTACTCATTGAATCAGCTTGCTCTGGTGGATGGACTTTTTTGGATTTTACATTTAATATATAATGGACTGATTTTATATGTGTAGGGCTAGCCCTGTGAGGGCCGCTTAAAGATGGTGCCCTGACCTTGCAAGTCTTCTGACACTCTGGATTCAGACATTTTTCTGTAGGCAAAGAAACTTAAATGCAAACGCACGATAATTTACAATAAACCAGTTGGATTTGTTTAGATAAAGTTTTGCAGTAAATAAGATCAACAGTAAAGGAATTGCAGCAGGTAAATAGATTCAGCAATTGTTACCCCTTTGTTAAACACAGTTACATGGATAGCCAAATAAAATGCCTTTGTGGTATGTATCCAGCAGAGTTCAACCAATTCAGGGTCTATGATGGCAGGCCCAAAAAGGGTAGGAGAATGAACAAGTTTGAGTCCCCTAGTTTGCGTGCGGGGGCTGGACTCATAGGTTTTGATGAGTTTTTTTTTTTTGCCAGCCACAGGATTAGAGCCGTGGGGGCTAGAAAAAGGTTGGGCTCTCCTCCCTGAACCCACCAATTTGTGACACTAGCAAATCAATATTTTCTATTGTCTTCTTGCTTCTCCTCCCGGCCAATTAGGACAAGCCGGGAGGAGAAGCCGCGGAGGGGCTGAGTGTGGGGGGGACCATAGAGGGCCAAGTGGGGGGGGGCGACCGTGGAGGGCTGAGTGCGGGGGGGCCGTGAAGGGCTGAGTGCGGGGGGGGGGGCCGTGAAGGGCTGAGTGCGGGGGGGGCCGTGAAGGTCTGAGTGCGGGGGGGGCGTGAAGGGCTGAGTGCGGGGGGGCCATGGAGGGCTGAGTGCGGGGGGACCTAGGGGGGTTGTTTCCGCCCCCCACTCCCCAAAAGTTTAGCACCAGCCGCCACTCCTCCTTTTAGCCTTCTGCCGCCACAGCCCCAGTAATAACACAAACACTAAATGCAATTTAAATAAGAAACTTGAGTCTTTGATCCTGGGCTCTAATAGAGTCTCTGGTTGTTACGGGTCTAGAAAGGCACCAACATGTTCCTGTTCCTTGTGGTGGGGGGGGGGGGTATACTGTATAGTAGTCATTTGAGGTAGAAGTCTTGTGTCTTCAGCTAGCTCTTTTTCACAGATTCTGCCGCCATATAGGGAAATGACGGCTGCGGGGTGGTTCTATTTTTCTGGGACGACGTCATACGACCACGTGTGAGGAGAGGAGAGCCGATCGGCTGCATTTTCTCACAGGGAAGACCTGCAAAGATAATAAGGGCACTGATTATCAGTGCAGCCCCAACAGTGCCCAGCAGTGACACCAGTCAGTGCCCATCGGTGATGCCAAAAAGTGCTGCCTTTTAGTGCCCAGTGCTGCATATTAGGGCCTCCTCAACATTGTCACCTCATCAGCGATGCCTCCTCGGTGCAGCCTCATCAACGCACATCAGTAATGGAGAAAAAATTACTTAGTTTCAGGTAGAAAATTTTGTAAATAAGATTTTTTTTTTACATTTTTGGTCTTTTTTCATTTTTTTAGCAAAAAATAAAAA
The DNA here is from genome assembly GCA_028564925.1 of Lithobates sylvaticus. Taxonomy (NCBI): domain Eukaryota; kingdom Metazoa; phylum Chordata; class Amphibia; order Anura; family Ranidae; genus Lithobates; species Lithobates sylvaticus. The sequence continues at coordinate 177,763,627 of CM053033.1, forward strand.
ACCAAGTAGCAATTGAATACCACCAAAACGAAGCAAATGCAATTGGCATTGAAAGTGCAACATTGCTGAAACCTGAAAACTGGCCTGGGCAGGAAGGGGGTAAAGGTGCTCTGTATTGAAGAGGTTAAATGGGCCCAATGTGACGTGGCAAGTTTGAATGCAACATTCCATTAATGTAGAAACAAATGGTTTTGTCTCCTTATAGAGCTTGGTAAAGTGAAACAGGCTATGGTGTCTGCATGCAGTGCCCTTGGGTATAAACGGGATGAGCTAGTGCCCTCTCACCAATTCAGCCATATCCCGATCAAGAGAAATAGCATGGGGATTCTGCAGTAGGCCTCTGCAGAACCGAGACTCAAGGGATCGCGCTTGACCCCCGTGTCGCTCCGTGCTGCAGTCCAGCTGCTTCGGGGATGCAGGTGATGAGGGTAACCTCCTGGCTGTCACCCGATGATCAGATGTTGCTGACAGCAGGTGCACCCACACCTGCTTGCAGTGACTCGCTCTCTCTGCATAGACCACAGCACAGCCACGCTATCCTGACTGTCTGAGTAACTGCTTTCAGATCCAGGCCATGGTCCCAAGAGACTGACTTCTCCTCTCCCCAGGCTATTTATCTTCTCTCCCAGCATTCTGTCTTCTCCCTCCAACCGACTGAAACTTTTAGTCCATGATGGTCTGGCTCCCATGCAAACTCAGCTTACCGAACTATGTATCCCAAGATCCTTTGCTCTCCACTTGCAAGTCGTACTTGCTCTGCATTCAGGAAACCGCAACAGAGTCTACGCTGGGCACTAGGGGGAACAAGCTCCCTGTGGCAAATATTGCTAGGTGTCCCCTGTCACTGCAGGTAATTTAGCCAGCTCGTGGCTACATATGTATTGTGAGGTGTTTTTACATCTTTAGTCGGGAGGCAATGTCACCTCCATACCACCCTGTTGTAGCCCGCACCACTGCTCTGCAGCTGTGCACCATTTACTTGAATGGATCACATTTAGCATTTGTACTGCCGGCAGAATGTGACAGGGATTATAATTTTTGTTGTGGCCATGAAGATAAGCATATTCAAAATGTTAGTCATCGCTATAACAAGAAGTGGGGGTATACTGTCCAGTGGGCATGCCTGTTCTGGTGTAAACCACTTGTGTTAGAGATTTCCTCATTTCCTGTTGACAGGAAGTATAGGGAGACTTCCCCAATGGGACACAGCCAGGAAAAAAATAATCCAATGAAGGCTATATAAAAGGAAGATAAAAGCTATATAAAGGAAGTTGTGTGTGTGTGTGTGTGTGTGTGTGTGTGTATATATATATATATATATATATATATATATATTTTTTTTTTTTTATCACAATGGTAGTACTGGATGACACCTTAACAAGCTGCTTGCAGGCTTTCTATAAGAAAATGCATATAGCAGGAGCATTGCTCATAGGGTTAAGTGGAATCTGTACACAGCCAATAAAGGAACGTTCTGCAAGCAGGGTTCGGCATCTATACAAACCGTTATGATGTTTTTGTGTGACATTGTCAGAGTATTGTGCAATTAGCTGTCTTGTAATGGACAAAGAGAAAAACCACTATGGTGGCTATTACTAAAGAAAACAGGCATTGCAGAAATGATTTGAATTTCCCTTAAAAGAGGTCCAATGGTGCGTTAATTGAAGTACTGTCTCAGAAAGCACGAAGAAACGACTTTTGCAATCTGCCTCAGGGGAACACGGCCCAGCAATCTAAGGATCTATACTGCCGGGCCCTGCTCTGAAGCTTTCCACATTGCTATGGGGAAAATTCCAGCTGTAGCTATTAACATGCAGCAGACAGCTCCTGGTGCTGCAATTTGTTAAGTGTCAAAATGCAGAATCTGCTGATTTAGTGGAATCTGATAGCAAATTAAAGAGGATGTACAGACAGCGCTTGAAAAATATTGTTCATAGATTGCAGTACTGTAGATAGGCATGCGTCTTAGTGTTGTTTAAATATATTGGATAAGAGGAAACATATGAGACTTTATAGGAGCAAAGCGTTGAAACAACAATATGTAAAAAGTATATACAAATTTTATTAAAAATGGACAATGTCATAAAAACAATACATACAATATAATCATAGCCATAGGTTTATGACAGTGTCCATTTGATAAAATGTGTATATACTTTTTACATATTGTTGTTTCAATGCTTTGCACCTATAAAGTCCCATATCTCCCAAATATTTTCTCTTATCTAAAACGGGATGTTGGTGCCATATCTTATGTAAATCTTGATATTGATCTCTGACCACATAATTTACCTTAAATATATTGGAGTTTGCATAGAACACGTTTAGCTCACTTTTCTGTGACGGACTGAACTCTGTCTTCTCGCTCTAAATAAGATGGATTTGCAAATCCGTAAGAAAGATCAATGATTGATTGCAGACATTTTTCAACATGGCCATCATGCTAAAGTGTATCTAAAGGCCTTATGTGGGCAATTTTTTGAACCTCGCCAGCTTTTTATCACTCTAATGCGGCGTACACACGTGCAGACTTTTGCCGGCGGACCTAGTCCAGCGGACAATCCGCCGGACTTTCCGAGCGTGTGGACTTGCCGGCCAAAGTCCGCGGGACAGAAGAAGAAGAAAGAAGAAAGAAGAAGAAGAAAGAAGAAAGAAGAAAGAAGAAAGAAGAAAGAAGAAGAAGAACCGGCGGCGCGGAAAACGACGACCGCCGCAAGAACAGAAGAGACCCCGGAAGACCCCCGAAGGCGGATCGAGACCCCCAGACGACGAAGAAGGTAGCTGGACTTCTCCGCTCTGTAAAAGAGCTTGGTAAATGGCGGAGGAGTCCGGCGAGAAGACCCCCGGAGCAGTGCAATAAAATATTTTTTCAAAAGTGTGTGTGTTTTTGTACTTTACATTTTACACCTTAGGTGAATGGGTAGGGGTACATCGTACCCCATACTCATTCACATAGGGTGGGGGGCCGGTATCTGGGGGCCCCCTTATTAAAGGGGGCTCCCAGATTCCGATAAGCCCCCGCCCGCAGACCCCCGACAACCAACGGCCAGGGTTGTCGGGAAGAGGCACTTGTCCTCATCAACATGGGGACAAGGTGCTTTGGGGTGGGGGGGCCGCACGGCCCCCCTTTCCCCAGGGCACCCCCCATGTTGAGGGCACGCGGCCTGGTACGGCTCAGGAGGGGGGGGCGCTCGTTCGTCCCCACCCCTTTCCTGGCCGGCCGGGCTGCGTGCTCGGATAAGGGTCTGAGATGGATTTGGGGGGACCCCCACGCCGTTTTTTCGGCATGGGGATTCCCTTTAAATCCATGCCAGGTCACGGAGCTAGCGCGGCGGCATTTACTGCCTACGCTAGCTACGTAACCTGAAGTCACGTGCTAAATGAACGGACTTGCCGATGAGCGGCAAGTCCGTTCATTTTCAAAAGTCCGGCGGACTAGCCTACTAACGGCGGGATTGTCCGCCGGACTGCCAAGTCCAGCGGATAATTTTAAAACCAAACTTAAACTTTGGTCCGCCGGACTTTGGCGCCAAAAAGTCCGCCGGCGCCCACACACGAGGGGATTGTCCGCTGGACTTGAGTCCAGAAGATAATCCCGCGGGATTGTCCCTTCGTGTGTACGCCGCATAAGAGGTAGTGGTAGAGGGACACTGGACATTGTCCACATTTTGATAACCTGTTAAAATCAAAGTCCAGTTGGCCTGTATTTGGCAGCTCACCACAAAGACAGGGCTCGCCCAGGAGAGGACATTCACCCAAGTTCAGAAATTCAAATGTAATAGGTCAAAGAGTGCACCAAATCAAAGATCCTTGGGAATCCAAAGTCTTTATTGTTCAACTGGTTACAATAAATGGGATAAAGGTCAGCCAACATGTTTCAGGGTCCACACACCTGCCTTCATCAGGGCTGGGTGAAATGTCAGAATGTTAAATGGATGCAAAAGTACTCCAAAGCAGACTGATTTAAGGATTAATCTGCAGGCAGAAGATATTATACACAACAGTCAGTGCTGGAGTAGGCTTGCTACTTCTACTATGAACACCAGCACTTATTGTGGTCTCTAACAGTTGTTCTCAACCTCAGTCCTCAATTATCCCCAACAGGCCATGTTTTGGGAACTTCCCTTAGACAAAATAGCTCTTATCAATAACATGTCATTGGTATTGATTTAAAGCAGCTGTGCAAAGTAAAGGAAACCCGAAAACATGGCCTGTTGGGGGTACTTGTAGACTGAGGTTGTGAACCACTGGTCTATAACATCCTTTGCATTTAGATTGGTCTGTTTATGAGTACTTTTAAATCCACTTAACATTTTGCTATTTCACCCAGCCCTGATGAATGGCTGTCCTTTGCCCTGTTGTAATCAGTTGAACAATAAAAACTCTGGGTTCCTGAGGACCTTTCGTCTGGATCTGCCTTTGACGCGTTGTATTACTGTGTCTCCCCACTGGGGACTTCCACCTACACTTTTCATCCAGAGGACCATTGTCATTGGGAGAGAAAGTAGAAGGAATTACAAAATGTTATATTTGTCAGACCAGAGACCAACTTCCACCTGTTTCTGCAACAACTGGGATTCCCTTTAGGTCTAAATTTAGTCAAAACATTTAAAAACAAATTAGCACAATGGACAGTACTTAGAATGAATGTGATGTGTCCCTTGTGCTGCTGGCTGTGTATTTAAATTCTTCAGTCCTCCGATTCCCCCGCCCCATAGTGGTAATCCTACCGTTTCTATGAATGGAGGCTTGGGTGGAAAGTGATGGGGCCAACTTAAAAAAAAATAATAATAAATTATGAAGATCTGCTTTAATGAATGGGGAGGAGCGGGAAGTTGGAAGTGCAGGGAAGGTGGAGAGCCTGTTCACATGACCAAGCTCTTCTTCTGTTATAGAGTTTACTCTGAAACATTATGCACAGAACACTCCGAGTACACCACAGGCTCCACACTGCAGTCTACGTTTTATGGGATAGCATTATTCACTATAGTATAGATAGCGTTATCTACTCTGTGTTAATTAGCCTTCTTAAAGGTCATGAATCACGAGTTTCACAGAAGCCTTTTAGAAAATGGTTTACAACATATAAGGATGAACAACAAAATACAGCATATCTGATACAATCTCAGCACTATATCCTATGTGCGCCATAGGAATGCGTAGTACATTTATACAAAAACAAAATGTATGCCATTTCCTATGGTTAAATGACTAGGCAGACAAATAAGAAAAAAAAAAGGAATATGTATTACCAAAGACATTTCAAATTTGTTTGCTTTATTTTTACATACCAACCTATTATCAACATGCAGACAAAACGCACAAATCCCTGTTAAACACTTGCTCATACAATTTTGTGGAGGAACGAAAAAAAAAAAAAAAAAAAGCCTTTTTTCATACTACAGAAAAATGAAGAATAAAAAAAAAAAAAAAAATACTTTGGAGTCAACAGTGTTCTTGTGACAAACATCAAATGAACTTTAGGGTAAAAAAAATAAAAAACCTTCTCTAAAGAAAGAATAGGAGAAATTGCTCAGCGGGGTCCTAATTTATACATTGTGTGCTAAAGGTGGATTAAGACAGGGCGTCCATGAAAGAAGCATTCATCAGACAATAGGGAAAGAAAAATGAATCTAAGACTTTATCCCAAAAGCCTTCAAGAATACAAAAGCTCCTTACAAAAGGTGAATGGGTTCTGCGAGTGGTGAGTGGGTAGCAGAGATGGTGAGGAATTCAATTCCTTCTGTACCCCCAGAGAGGCTGCCTTAACCTTCCGAGAGCACTTAACATCGTACAGTACAAGTAACGCTATCAGGAGCTCTACTGCACATAAATGGCAGAGTCTGGAAGAGACGTATCAATGGACAAGTCCCAGACTCTCTGTTCAATTAGAAGGATCAAAAATAGACACACTGGAGGAGGTCCACTTTATAGGTCAATTGGTCTTTGCAAAGATCTAACATTTAGTACAGGTTTTTGTCTGATCAGAAGGGCAACTATGGTGGACTGCAATACCTAGCCTGATATTTTGGCAACGCTATGGAATCAAGCGTCGCTAGTTAAGCTCTGGGCAAGTAGACAGCAGCTCTGGAATGAGATCAGAGATGCTTATTATTAAACAGATTTTCCGACATGCTAGAAAGTCAATAATCTTTTCTTATTTGTCTTGGAACAAGAGCTCTATTCTTACTATGTTTGCGACCATGACATGAAAGTGCAGCAGTGTGTGTGTGCATGCATGCATAGGCAGTTCTGTACCCGCCATTGTTTTCAGCAAAGGGATTTGACTGTAGGGTTGATTTAAGCAGGCCATAGACAGTTCTCCCATCAAACACAGACAGTGCTGACAGGGGAATCCCTCCTGCTGAGCAATTGTCTATTGCCGGTGTTCTGTCAAAAAATGTCCGCCTATCGAATAGTGTCCAACCCGTACTGCGCAGGCGCAGCGCTTGCGCAGTATAGGGGACAAGGAGATTCGGAAAATCTCCGAAGAGGAACGGGCCTGCACCGTGAGTCCAGGTGCAAGCCCCACCATCCAAGTGGACATAGGGCTGCACATACTTAGAGGGCCCCTCGCGGGCTCGGTTCACTCGCCACGCTTCGGGCACAGCCTCGCTTCGCTCGGCTCTTTTTTATTCTAACTCTATGTCCACTTGGATGGTGGTGTTTGAACCTGGACTCTCGGTGCTGGCGACGTTCTTCTTCGGATAAGTTCGGAATCTGCTTGTCATCCGTACACAGCGGACAATATCGGACGGGGGACACTATCCGTCAGGACACCGGCAGGTGAAGCCATCCCCGCCAGGAAAATACAGTGATTAGTGCTAGCGGCTATAACAGCCACTAGCAATAATCGCAACTGAATCCAGCAGGCTGGTTGTACCTAAGTTGATTAATCAACTGGGTACATTCAGCCTGGCCACGCATAATTTGACTCTGTCGGTTCCTGCTGAAGAAAAACTGAAGAGTGCAAAATCCAGTGCAGCTGTAGCCAGTCATCTTCTAACCTCAGCTTGTTCAGTTAAAGTGGTTGTATAGTCATAAAATTGACTTTTACCTACAGGTAAGCCTATAATGATGCTTAACTGTAAGTAAAAAAAATATCTCCTAAACCTGTACGGTTTAGGAGATATTCCCCATGCAATGCGCCGCTAACTGCAGCGGCGCATGCACACGGGGGATTCTAGGCTGAAAGGCCGGAAGAATCCGAACCTTGCCGGGAAGAAGTCTCCCGTGCGCATGCGCGGGAGTGACGACATTGCGGCTCCAGCCACTCACATCGCTGGAGTCGCAATACCCGGAAGACACAACGAGGCAGCATGTCAGCTACCTCGGCGTGGACCAGGTGAGTTACCGACGCCTCGTTCTAAAGTAAGTATTTCATAATGCGCTAGTATGCGGTGCATACTAGCTCATTATGCCTTTTCCCTTACAGGTATATAAAAAAAAAAAAAAGAAAAAGGTTCAGCGGGTATACAACCGCTTTAAGCTTTTTAAAATAAAAAAAAACTGGAAGCTGATTGGTTTCTGAGCAGAGCTGCACCAGATTTTGGGACTCTCCAGTTTTAGTGAATCAGCCCCTGGGTGTTGCTGGCCTCAAAGGATACAATCTTAACTCTGGCTTGAATCAGCTGCTGGTTTCAGATATATAAACGAATGAGGGGAACCCTAGAGATATAATATTTCATGATAGAAAAAAAGACCCTGAAGTGTGCAAATCCAACAAATCATATAGGGGCCTAAAGAGGTGATAAATCTAAAAATGTATTATATTGCAGCTTACCAATTCCCCTTTATCTCAAAAGAATAAAAATAAAAAAATAAAACTCTTTCTGTAACTGCTTAAAAGAGGTTATCTGGAGTCTGGCTTTAATTTGTTATACATTCATATTGTAAAGTCCAGCTAAATCTGTTAGTTCATCTAATACTCCCATCGCCCCATATTGACAACTCCTCTGTAGAAAGGTGTCTATTTTTACCTGATGATCAAGCCAGTTACACACCTCTTTTCTTACTCCACTCTGGATTAGGGATGGGTGAACGGTTCGAACTTTCATTGTTCGAACGTTCAGCAAACAGGTCGTTCGACTGTTTGTTCGCGCCCCCCCCCCCCCGAACCAACCACAATGCATTGCAGCGCTGAACAGTGCATTGCAAGCCCTGATTGGCTGAAGCACTGAAAGCTTCAGCCAATCAGTGCACATAACACTGTGAGAGTCATGATTGGACACTGTCATCATGACTTTATCCAATCATGGCACATTCTCACCCCACAGTATAAAAGTATTCTTTCAATGGCAGCCATTTTCAGTGTGATTTCGGCATGGAGAGAGATAGAACAGGGCTCTGTTCAGTGCTATTAGTTAGTGTGCTATACTGTGCTATTTTGCTTCAATTGTCAGTGTCGAATATTAGTTTAGTGTCAGTATAGGGATAGTGTGAGTGTAATGAGGAGGATCATCATTCAGCTCTGCATAGTGTGCAGCTAGTTTCACTGTAGTGTAGTGAGACCGTGTCAGTAATCTTAACATTAGCGTATAGCTAGAATAGGGACAGTACAGATAGCGCCAGTGCAGTGACGGTTGAATTTATTTGATTGCGTTACTGCCAGTTTAACGCCATTTACTTCTGTGTGCGTTACTGCCAGTTTAACGCCATATAGTTTTGTGTGTGTACTGCCAGTTTAACGCCATATAAATTCTGTGCATCACTGTACATTTGGCTCATTATATTGCAGTATATTATAGTGTATCCATGGAGTGTGTCTGTGTAGTGTGAGTACTCAAATTAAAGTGCACCAAACACCACTTTACATTGATTAAAGTGCAGCTACGTACAGATTTCCACTTCTTCTTTATATTTGCTTAAAAGCACCGCCCGCTCCCTTACAATAATGTCTGAGAGGACAACAAGGAGAGGCAGACATTCCCTTGGCACTGTAAGGGGGGCCAGCAACAAATGTGTCCACAGGCAAAGGTGGACATGGTGGTCAGTCCCCAGGCAGTGCAAAATTTCCTCTGTTTAGCGAGTTTGCCTGTGCAATCCAGCCACAGCATGCAGAGGAGGTGGTGGACTGGCTTACTAAACCTTCCTCATCTTCCCCATCCTCTGTCATGCAAGCAGAGACAAGTGTGCAGTCCCCTGCAGTTGCCAGAGTGGATAAACCTGCCTCCTTGTCCACATCTATTCCTGCCATAGCCCCAACATCAGCCATGGAGGAGTCAGCAGAGTTATTTGACCACAATGTCAGCCACTTGCACCTTGATGATGCCCAGCCAGTACTGGATTCAGATGTTGGTTCTGAGGTTGAGGATGACAGGAACATGAGCATAGAGAGAGGGGAGAACACTAGTAGACAAATTGGCATTAAATGTTCCCCCAACCGCAGCGTATTGCCAAGTTGTCAGTGGTGGTGATGATTATGAGGTCACTGATGCGACTTGGGCCCAGATAGAGCAGAGGAGGAAACTGAAGGTGAGAGGGGTCACAACCCCAAGGAGGTCGACATCAAGAAAGAGTAGATAGCAGCCATCCTATTACATCACATTCTGCAGCTGTTATCTCCCAGCCCACTCCCCAAGGCTTAGCTGTCTGGGCCTTTCAGCACATCTGCAGCAAATCGCACTGTTGCTATCTGCAAACTGTGTCTCGGGCACATCAAACGTGGCAAAAACACCCACCATTTGGGTACCACATGCTTAACAAGGCATTTAACGTCCAACCACTCAGCCTGTTGTCAAGAGCACCTAAAAGCCACACAAAAGGGGCACAAATCTGTCCCTCCTCCTTACCCACTTCAGTCTGCCCCTGCTATACCGAGTCATTACCTCGCAGCAGCCTTCACTGACAGGGATGATGGTATAGCACAGGGTCTCCCAGGTCCTAGCAGCACATCTGCCAGCAGTATACTACCTGTACTAGCTGTAGACTGTAGCCAACAAATTTCTCTGCATCATCTGCTGCAGCGAAAAAAAAAATATACAGTCCCTGCCACCCACATGCTCAGTGTCTAAATGCAAGCTTGTCACAGTTGTTGGCTCTCCAACTTCTGCCTTTCAGCCTGGTGGATTTTGCCCCCTTTCATGAAGTTGCACAATGTGCTGTACCACAATGTCAGGTTCCCAGTCGCTACTACTTTTCACATAAGGCCCTTCCATCTCTCTACCATCACGTGGAAGGAAATGTTCTGGCATCGTTTGGGCAAGGCAGTCAGCTGTAAAATCCACGTTACTGCTGACATGTGGTCCAGCAAGCATGGGCAGGGATGATATATTTTGTTCACAGCACACTGGGCAACGCTGCTTGCAAGTCGAAAGGATGCAGGACAGGGCTCGGTGCTGCAGCAGAGACTGCGTGGCATTATGGACAGGGCATTGGAGGCAGAGCAGCAGGAGGAAGAGGAGGACTTCCTTTCCTCTCAAGGCCCACTTTATCCAGACACCATCATTCCTATGTCACAGAACACACAGGAGGAGAGAGGGGATCAGGAGGAGGATTCTGGCACTTTCATAGGCTTCGAAGAAAAGGAAGACATACAGGATGCCGGGCGCATGAATTCCTATGGCGGGTATGGGCGGGGGTGTGTTTTTTGAAGCACTGATTAGAGCCAGAGGCTCTAATAGGCTTCAAAATAGGGTGGGCTTGGGGCCCAACAGCAAATTAATATTTGCTCTTGCAACACTAATCCTCCTCTCAGCCAATCGGGAAGTGGGTCTGATACCAGTCACTCGATTGGCTAAAAGGACAGGCAATCCTATTGGACACCTAGGAGGAGGGGAGGAGACACACAGCAGAAGCAAGGAGGAGAAGACACAGGAGCCGCTACCTGACGTCCGGCGCAGCCTGATGTTCGCCGATGCCCCGGTTTCCATCGGGTTTTTTTTAAGCCTACGGCCCATCAGGATACCTAACAACCAGTGTATATGTGGTTGTTCAGGTTGGCTTCTGGCATTCAATGTGAATGACGATAGATCTACCCCGGGGTACATTGTTTTTGTTTTAAGAATAAAAGACTTCCCATAAACTGTATGTGTTTTTATGATTACTTTATAAAAGTAAAACTATACTGTACTTTTAGACACTTTTTTGGTGAATGAGTAGGGGTACAATATACCCCATACTCATTCACCTGGGGGAGCGGGATCTGGGGTCCCCCTTGATTTGCTAAGTCACCCCCTGCACCCCTACAACCACCAGGTTAGAGTTGTAAGGAAGAGAAGCCCTTGTCCTCATCAACATGGGGACAAGGTGCTTTGGGGGGGCAGAGCATCTTGCCTCAAAGCACCCCTCCCATGTTGGGGGCATGTGGTCTGGCTCTTGCTTGTCCCCCACCCCCCCCTTTCATGGCCTGCCAGGCTGCATGCATGGGGATTCCCCTCAAAATGCCATGCCATACCAGACCCAAAAGGGCCTGTTCTGTATTGGGGCGACCCCCCCCCCCCAGTTTTTTTTCCACCCATTGAGTCTGGACAGAGACAACTGAGGGCCATATGCGGCCCTGGGGCTGCAGTTTTGCCTAGGTCTGCTTTAAATTAACCAGTTGCTTTGTTGTAAACGATTCACTAGATTTGCTGAAGTTCCACCTAAAGAAAAAAAAAGTCTGTTAAGACCCCAGAGTGTAGTGACATTTATCAGATGCAATAAAGGACAGCCAATCTCATCTGAATTAGGAGCCTGTGTAAATGAAGCATTCATTGTTTATATGTTTATATGTTGAATTCTCCTGATTCCCAAAGTTATAAGCAAATTAATCAGATATATTAGAAGCTTTTATGGAGATGATTAATTTCTCTATCCAATCACAACACAGATAGTCATTGTAGAGAAACAATGAGGAATGTGTCCCTACTTGAGGGACAGATGCAGCGAGTATTGTCAGAACGGCGCTTGAAGAGAACGAATACCACCAAAACATCCAGAACAGAGTGTCCTTGAATTCAAGAGAACATGGAATACAATTAGTTATAATATATTTATAGCATTATAGTGTACAGGTGTGGCATCAAGGACACTGCACGTTATAGGCAAGGGTGCTTGTGACTTGGTAAAAAAGATAGTGTAGGAGTTTGTTAAGGAGGCTCCTGTGTGTTCACAAAGAGCCTGTGTTGCTGCAGAAGAAAAGGGTTGGTAAGAGGGCATTTTACCCCAAGGTAATCATTGCTGAGAGTTACATTTTAATTCAAATACACAAACAGGGTTATATTTCCATTATTGGAGCCTGTAGCTGTAAAACCTTTGGGAGCACCGCCTCTGCACATAACATTTTTCTTTTACTAGTCTTAACCATGTTTGCAAGAAGTGTAAAGCTTATAGGCAGTGGCATATCATCCATGGGTGCGGTGTACACGGGCCCTGATGGGGGCACTAAGTATACTTCATTTTTTTTTTGTTCTATCAAGCGATGGGGCCCAAACTATGACCTTGCACACAGGACCACCAATTTCATAAAACGCCCCTGCCTATAGGAGAAGACTGAGTTTCTGATGGGGAAAAAATGCATGACTGACAACTGTTAACAAAAAAATTACTCTTCGTCTCTGCTGCCTATAAGCACAAGCCCACTGTGCCTAATGGTAATTTCAGCCCCGTACATGCTCTGAAGCTGATCTTACACTGAGACATTTCTAGATTTCTTTCATTAAAGACTAGGTCTGCCTTTTGCAAAAAAATAATTAATTAAAATAAATGCAAAGGTTTGCAGACAAAAAAAATAATTGGATCATGGGAGCAATGCCAGGCTCCTTTAGACTCCATTCTGAGGTATGGGCTTTCAGTTAGAGAGCTGGAGAAAGTGTGAATGGACTACAAGTGTGGTGATCACCAAACTTGTATTTCATTGAGCACTACAAGTCCCTCTGCCTTAGTGGCAGATGGGACTTGTAGTTTATATATTCACAGATTTCTGAATGAATACATTTGACAGCTGCTGTTGGGGGGGGGGGGGGATTGGTACCAATATAGTACACCCTAAAATATGGGTGTAACATGATCTTAAAAGGTAAACTTAGCCTTTTGGCTGAATGAAAGAAATATAACAGCTTCCTCCATCCACGCTAAACAGCACGGATGTACAAATCCCCCTGCAGGGCTATTGTATTCTGACGGCTGCTAGTGGTGGCTGTCAAAATACCTGAACGGCAGCTAAATCTAATTGGAGTTCAGCCACAAATTTTCCAGCCAGCTTCTTTGAAAAAGTTGAACAGAACAGGGCCACCCACTGAGCAAATGTTGTCTGGTTCATCAAGAATTGGCCAAAATGCAGTATGTGCCCACCTTTCCTGTGTCGGTGTGGCAAGCATTGTTCCCCATGATTCAGCTCCGGGGGCAGAGTGAAACGCATTGGGGGCATGGCCTGGCTGGAGCCCGGGCTGAGGCTGTTACATTTTCTTACCTGGGGTTTGCAGAGATGTGCGACGCATATAAACATTTTCTTCCTTAACCACTTGCCGCCTGCCCACCGCCAAATGATGACAGAGCTGTGCGGCTCTCGTTCTGGGACGATGTCATATGACGGCGCGGCCCTGTGTTCCTAGGACCCGGTGCGACCCCAATCTCTGTAAAGAGCCGACGATGCGGCTCTTTAACTAAGTGATCAGCTGTGTCCAGTCAGGTTGGGAGGAGTCCTCATTTTCCCAAGGAGACTCCCAAAGTTGGCCTTCAACTTCCAGGTTTACAGCATTCCAGAGCTTAAGATACCCCCAATGCATGGCATAATGCAGGGGTCTCCAAGCAAAATGTCAGTGTACAGTCCTTCAGACTTGGGGGGAGTATACTGTAGTCAGTGGGAATTAACTATTTTTCTGGCTTGATAGTCAGTGGGAATAAAGGGGAGTAAAAAAAATACATAGCACTTGTGGTCAGTAGGAGGAGGAATAATGCACAGTCATTGGTAGTAGTGTGAGGAATAGTGCACCGTCGTTGGTAAAAGTGGGTAAGAATAGTGCCCCGTGGTTGGTGTCATGGGAGAAATTGCGCCCCACTGTTGGTGTCAGTGGGAGGAATTGCGCCCCAAGGACTACTGGCATAATGCAATAAAGGTACATCTCTCTCTTTGCCTAAAATATTGCACTCGGGGGTATTGACCAGTGTGTTATTTCGTAAACGCTGTTCAGGGGGCTCCTGGGATACAGCCAAGAAGAATTTCAGTGCAATTGAGGTATGTCCAGCCACCTGCTTTTTACAAAGACAGGTGTATGTTATTAAACACACAACACAATAAAAAAAAAGCTATAAACACAAATTGCTTACACAATATATCATAAAAGCTTCTTCAAAAACAGCATGATGAAGCTTCTGTTGATGGATAGTAGAGGAAGACTCAGAGTTTGACCATCTATAGAAAGTGTAATTGCAATTCAGTATTTCTACAGATTTCTCTAGTAGTGCATTTCAACAGTTAGCCTTCAGTCTCCCAATTCATGTGACCAAAAGCAGAATGCTTTTGTTTGGAGACTGCGGGACACGCTGATGCCTCCCTCTATTCATGTGACAATACAATCTTGAAATGTTTTATCTGCTTGGCAGAAGACAGCTATGAGGGTATGTGCAAGCAAGTACCTCTTCAGTTTTCATCCTCTTTTAATCCCTATTTTAATTCCTGAAAGCAGAACGCTGCAGCAATATGCTTATCCCATTTTCCTAGCCTGTTTGTCTATATTAACACTGGAACTACTTGTCCTTACTCTATATGGTTTGTTCTTTGTAATAAAAAAAATGCTATACGTCTGACTAAACAAAGCAGTAATTGCAGCAAAAATATGGTAACTAGTGGGTTAAAAAAAAAAAATTCTGAGGTTGTAGCGCGAGTCAAGTCTAATGTTGCATACACACGGTCGGAATTTCTGATGGAAACAGTCCGATGGTAATTTTTTCATCGGATTTTCCGACCGTGTGTATGCCCATCGGTCTTTTTCTGTCTGCATTTCCGACGGACTTTGGATTGAGAGCCTGTTCTTAATTTTTCCGACGGAAAACCTTTCTATTGGATCTTTCGATCGTGTGTATGCAATTCCGACCCGCAAAATTGCGACGCATGCTCGAAAAATATTTTGACGCATGCTCGGAAGCATTAAAGTTCCCTTTTATAGTGCCGACTAACGTGTTGTATGTCGCAGTGTTATTGACCATCGGAATTTGGTGTGACCATGTGTAGACAAGTCAGTTTGAGCAAAATTCCGTCGGAATTACGACGGGAAAACCATCAGAGCTTTTTCCGACCGTGTGTACGTGGCATTAATCAGTAGAAATCCCCCAAAAAAACAGAACTACTTTAAAAAAAATAAAAAAATTTCTCCTAGTATTGTGCAATAACAAGTAAAATGGAACTAGAATAAAAGGTTAAAAAAAAAATTGGGAGCAAAAGTAAAGCCCTATGTGTATTCTAAAAGTTGCTACAGTCTTAGCCCATGCAGAGCTATGGATTCCCCTTGTGACAGGGCAGATTGGTCCTATGCCTTAAAGTTGTTGTTCGCTCTAGAAAACAATATAAATCAGGAGCTACAAATACTGTAGCTGCTGACTTTTAATAAGAAGACACTTACTACCTGTCCATGGATCCAGTGCCATCCTTTACTAGTCTTCGTCTAGGCGATCCGAGCGGAAGTGGGAACTGGTACCCGGGTTTAACATGACACTCTCGTATATGGAATTACTGTCTTAGGACACCCTCAACCCTGCAAATATAAAGTTTTAGTTTCCAGTGCTGAACAGAGTAACAGGGAGGGAAGAACATGGTAATTATTTGCAGGAGGGGAAGCTATTAGAGGCCAATTCCACCCTTTGTAGAAACCAAAAAAACAATTGTGCCCATATTGATTGAAAAAAATGTGCATTTGTTATTTTTTTGCATTGGAGCCTGCAAAGCATTGCAACTATGACCAGTGGATCAGGCCTGCAATGCTCAGCTTCCTGCATATTGCTCCTCAAGCTGAAGGAAGTATTAATGGACTACAGGTGCAATGATTGTACCAGACTTGTGCTCCACTGAGAACTACGGGTCCTTCTGCTACAGGGGCAGATAGGATTCCTAGACTTTTTATTCACAGATCCTGTAAACTAATGACATGGCTGTGTAGGAGGCAATAAAATGACTGGGTGTTCCAAGGAGAAGAACCCCCAGATTCAGTAAAGTGGGGGGTGGCATGCTGCAGATTATGGCTGTGTTTCATGTTACACCCCAACTAAAGGGTTGTCAGAAAGGCGGACTTGGATTTTAAAGCCAACATGTTGGTTTGCCATTATTGAGCAAAGCACTGGTTTGCTTTAAAAGAAGGAACACAAAATAAAGACTTGTTAAGGAAGCCCTGATTTTTTTATTTATTTTTTTTAATCACAGAAGACTTTCAGACAAAATTAAGGAATACCTTTTTGGATTGTTAAACCTTATTCAGACATTAATTGTTAAACTAATTGAACAAAACATAGGACTTCCCTCTTTTTGTAAAAAAGTTTGTATCCATCTTTCAGGAGAAGGATCCGAGACTGACTTTTTTGGTAGCTTTAATCCGCTAAAGCCCTTTCATTTTCAGCAGGTCAAAGGGCTGTTAGTTCAGACACATTTTAAATGGTTATAAGTCCAAACTTTTTAATAAGGTCAAGGTTTATGGAAGACTCATGTTCTAATTTCAATTTGTATTCTCTTTACAGAATGATTCCATCATCCAGCAAATCGTTTTTCCTAAGTGACCTGGTGTCATCTCGCAATTATGACCTGTGTGTCCTGGCGGTATATGACGATGGCACAACTGCTTTGACTGCAACCCGGGTGATAGGCTGTGTACAATTTACAACTGAACAGGAGTATAAGCAGTGTCGATCCCTCCATGCTCAGTTTCTTGGTGGAACAATGATCATTATCATCGGTGGTATCATTGTGGCCTCCGTCCTTGTCTTCATTTTTATTCTACTCATGAAATACAAAGTCTACAATAACCACCCCAAATCAAAACCAGCCAAGGTCACCAACGTGTGCTCTCAAACCAACGGTAGCCAGAGCGGTACAATTGGACGCTCATCTTCAAAACTCAATGAGAGAAGAGACAGTATTATGCAGGACATCTCTGGATCGTCCATCAAAGGCAAAACCATAGTTGACCTCACCCCAGATGGCGAAAAAGCGACTGTAACTGACACTACCTTTATAACAAATGACGTTCTCTCTCACTAGCAAAATACCAATACCACAAACTTATGCACCTCTTTTTAAGGGACAATCAAAGAACTGGTCATTGTGGTACCGTTAAGGACATTTTCATGCAAGGAGTCGTCTTTTCGGCTTCATACCTATTGTCTATTTTTAAGATCAGATGGTTACAACAAAAAGCTATTTTTTTAAACTGTAAAAATGATTACTGCATTCTTAACTATTTTTTGGTTCAATATTATTAAATATAAAGTGTGTGACAAAAAATGGCTAACTAGAAATAATTGGTTTTAAACAATGGCAAAAGGAAGGATAATAAATGTTTCTTTGGTTATTTTATGTTCCAATGGCCTAAGCGAACTGTATAAAAGTTTATGTAAAGAATTTTGACTTGTCCCATTTGAGCCTCAGAGATCATCTTAGCCCAATCACAGATGCAGATTCTAACCACATTCTTAGGGCTCCTTTCACACGGGCTGTGTTCTTTCTGGTCAACAGGGGATCTGTTTGCAGATCATAGCAGAACAGAAGTCACTTTTGTGGCATCCGTGTCCTTTCAGTTTTTTTGTTACCTGAGTTTTGCAAACCCATGTTGGATACAAAGGCAGTCGCATGCCAACATCAGACTACCTCCAATCTATCACACTTAGGCAGAAAAAAAAAAAACTGAAAAGGGTGAAGACATTTTCCTTTTTCTTTTTTTTTTTTCTGGCCCTGGACAGAGATAATTAGGTTTAAATGCAAGCATGCCTATTTACATCTGCCTGTCCATAGACTTACATTGAGCTTCTGAACTGGTCCACCTAAGAAAAAAAACAGGTGGACCATATCGGACCACCCATGTCTTTACAATTTGTCCACTAGAAGAACTCCACAGTCCCAACATACAAGGGTCCTAAGGTGTACCTCAATTTACAGTATTAACCATTGAACATCCTAATGGGCCACTAGCTGTTGGTTACCTTTTTTTTAGAGCCGGAATGTCCGTTTCTGAGTTTCAGTGGCTTGAAAACAATGGCGTATTATTGGTGGTTGTGCACAGCTCAGGCTACTTAGTTCTGGTCATTGTAGGCTTTATTTAATTTTTTTTACGTTTTTATTTAGCATATCAGAAATTAAACATACAAGACATCGGGCAGGTATTACATCAAGTATAGTCAGCAGTGAATTCACAGTGATCCAGACAATGTAACCATCAACATTCCATAACCATAATCTCCTGAGTCTCCAACCCTATCCCACCCCCCAGGACAGTTGCTTTGATTTATATTGTTTAAAAAAAAAAAAAATCAGTGCAACCAACCCCCCCCCCCTCCTAACTTGCCTCTTAGGCGAAGTAAGTAACCAACCCTCCCTCTTCCATGAAGGGCAGAAGTCCAACCCCCTCCCCCCCCCCCCCAGGGATTTCAACATTTATTTTAGATAACCATGGGCAATGGGATACAGCTTCTCATAGTCTACTACACCCTTCTAACTTCAATATTCATTCGTCCAATCACTATGCTCATATTCCCACCATCTGGCTGGACTCTGCCATTGAGATTTTTCTCTTGTGGCACGTCCACAACTCTAGGTCCCTTCTTCCTCCAGTGTGCTCTTGGAGTCCACCCATATAAACCATACCTAACTGAATTTCTTGGGGGCACCCCTGGCCTTATACGTCATTCTGTATAAAAGTAAATCCGCATTTACTACTTTTATCCACATCCCAAATGTCAGTTGCTCTCCATAAATCCAGCGCCTGGCTATCCGTTTTCTTACTTCAAAAGTATAGGATCCTAAGGAACAGTTTAGTGTATGCATTCATCTCCTCCTGGTCAAAGACCCCTAGGAGGCAAAGCAAGGGAGAACAGATATTAGGTTTTCCAAAGTTATCTAAAAATAAATTCAGTCACTTGAGACCATAATGGTCTTATTCTAGGGCATTCCCACACCATATGTATGAAGGTCCCTTCCGCCCCCATACATTTATAACAGACTGCGGAGTCCCTCCTACTCATTCGGTATAGTCTAGTTGGCGTGTAGTACATCTGGTGAAGGTATCAAAGTTGAATCATCTTATCCCTGGAAGAGATGACAGATACAAGATAAGTATCCAAAACTTCCTGCCATATCTCTTCAGACAACTCCGGCACAGTAGTCACCCACCGAGCCCTGACCTTAGATAGCAACCCCAAGTTCCCAGAACCCACTGCCTTATAGTATCTAGAAATGTGTTTAGTTGGATTCGGGTCAATTAGAACAGTCTCCAGCTCTGTGTTCTGTACTTGGGGCCCTCCATTTCCGAACTGAGCCACCGCTGCATGATGCAGCTGGGCATAGCGGAAATGCCAGGTCCTGGGTATTCCAAATTGTTTCCTCAGTTGGAAAAGTGGACAATCCGTTGTCCTGGCATATATGATGTAAATATTTTATACCATACTTTGCCCATATCTGTCCGTCTGTTAATGTGCCATGACTGATCCCACCTTCCTCCCCCAAGATCCCCTTCCTGTAGACCAGTGGTCATCAACCCTGTCCTCAGGGCCCACTAACAGGCAAGGTTTTATGCATTACCTTGGGGAGATGAAGACTAGAATACTGCAATCACTGAGCAGCAAATGATATCACCTGTGATGTATTTCAGTTATCTTGCAAACAGGGTGGACAGGGTTGATGACCACTGCTGTAGACCATATTTAGACACAGATTAGTGTCCAGAAACCATGAAATAGGGAGCTGTACCACAATCCCTAAATATTTAAAAGTAGTAGACAAAAGAATGGCACATTAAGATAGGAGAACCCCTGCATCATCTATGGGAAAAAGACGATTTTGTCCAATTAATTCAAAATCCAGAGTAATCTCCAAATTCCTGAATCAGCCCAAAGGCCCCGAAAGTGAGTGTCCCGGATCCTGCAGATACAAAAGCATGTCATCTACATAGGGAGAGACACCCGTTCTTCAAACTCCCCAACTCGCAGACCCAACAGCGTAGGAGTAGATCTCAGCTTTACTGCCAAGGGCTCTATGGCCCGAGCAAACAGGAGGGGGTGACAACAAGCACCTCTGCCTGGTTCCCCTGGATATAGGGAAGGGGTCTGAGATAATACCATTAACCCTCATTCTGACCAGTGGATCTGTGTACAGCAGCCGTACCCAGGAGATGAAGAAAGGTTCAAAGCCATAGGATTCTAAAAGGCGAATCAATTATGCCCACTCTAATGAGTCAAAAGCCTTATTTTGTATCTAAGGAGGCTACTACTCTTGTCCCGGAGTTGTCATGTACAGTCTGGAAGTTCACAAACTGTCTCCTAATATTCATCTGTGTACAACTTCCCTGGGTAAATCCCATCTGGTCCGCATCCACCAATTTTAGGATAAAAGTTTGTAACCTTGCAGTGGCGTACAACATGACGACGAGCCGAGAAAATGAAGTTCAATGCTTCCGAGCATGCGTTGAATTGTTTCCAAGCATGCGTAGGAATTTTGCGTGTCGGAATTGGTACAGACGAACGGAATTTCCGATCGGAACTTTTTCCGACCGAAAAATAGAGAACCTGCTCTCAATCTTTTGCTGGCGGGAATTCCACCAGCAAAAGTCCGATGGAGCATACACACGGTCAGAATTTCCGACCAAAAGCGCACATCGGACTTTTGCTGGCGGAATTACCATCCGTGTGTACGGGCCATACGTTTTGTGGTTTGGTCAGTCAAAACAGTACGGTATTCCCTAGTTCTTTCCTGTAGTGTCAGCAGTCTCCCTCTAGTGGGCTTCCGGACATATTCTGCTAGTGATACTTCTGTTTCCCTACCCTGCACTGTAGAGGCTAACTGTTTTTTGAACCCGCTCACCTCCGCCATAAACACCTCCCTCAGAGTGGCCTTAAAGGTCTCCCATTGGATAGGAGGAGACCCAGTATTTCAATTTTTAGCCCAGAAGTGATTAATCGCCATAGCACACTTAATCGTCACGTATTCCTCTTGTAGCCAACTAGCCTCCATCCGCCAGTGACAGATCCCCGGCTTTGGCCCCAGATTGAGTTACAGCAACATGGGAGAATGGTTAGACAGGGCTCTAGGTACTCCCTGACGAGCTCCAGAACTTCCCCCTCAGCCAGGATAGTGTCTATGCTGGAGAGCGTCTTGTGCGTTTCTGAATAACAGGAGTACTCCTTAGTATCAGGATGGTGAAATCGGCAGACATCCCTAAACCCATGTGTAGACAGCCATCCTCCCCAAGGGGGCTGGTGCTCCAGATTACGCACCCAGCCGGTCCATGGCTGAGTCTGCCACTGCATTAAAATCCCTCAAAATGCAATAAAAATAATTTTCAAAAAAAAAAAAAATCCCCCAAAAGTAAAATCTTCCCTTCCGCTATCTCATATGTTGCCCATAACATGTCATCCAAATGGTATAGCGAAAAGGGGGGAGGCACATAAAAATATTTACAAACGTCATGTACCTGTATCAAGCGCACCACCAGTATAACATGTCTCTGCTTAACATCAGTCTTAACTGCATGTATGGAGATGGGCATAGCTTTTGTGACCAGTGTAGAAACCCCCCTAGCATATGAAGAAAAACTGGCATGGTAAGCTCCAGCAATATGGGCCCTTTTTAGGGAGAGAACCCTGGAACCCTGTAAATGAGTCTCCTGCAGAAGGATTAAATGCGGTTTATAATTTTTTTTATATAGTAAAAAATCAATGTGCTTTTAAATTTGGAATGAAGGCCTCTGACATTCCAGGCCAAAACCCTAAGACTCACCTCCATGGCAAGGGTGCATTAAGCAGGTGATCTCCCCCCTGGCACGCAGAAAGCCAAACGATTAGGGCCCCAGAGTTCCCCTCCCGCACATCCAGAGCATAGTAGCAGTATAACTGTGTAGGACTTGTTGCACCCACACTGAATATAGATAATTCCAGCCAGACACAAATACATTTTCTATAACAATGAAAACTTCCCCAATCCCCCCTCCGCGCACCCAGCCCCAACATGCCAGGTACTTTGCTCCCATAACCGTGTATCAAAAGAGGTAACGGATGTGTGACTTAGGTCCGGTTCACACTGAGGCAGCACGACTTCCATCGCGACTGCCTCAGGCGACCTGGACACGACCGATGCGGCGACTTACAAAATGACTTCTGTATAGAAGTCAATGCAAGTCGCCTCATGATGCCCCCATAGTCATACAGGAACCTTTTTCTAAGTCATAGTGACTTGTGTCGCTCCGATTAGAGCGGTTCCATTGTACAGAACGGGACGTTACTTGTCAGGCGGCTAAGTTGCCTGACAAGTCGTCCCAGTGTGAACCGACCCTTAATGTAGTCACACAGGACCCAGCACCATGAGGTAACAGTCCTCAAGTTCAGTCCAGGAACAGTTTCCCAGTCAAAAAAATATAAAAACAAGAAAACCTTTTGCAGTATAGAGAACAGTCTGCAGGCTTCCAACATGGAATAATTATATACAAGCAGCAAATAGTATATGGGTTTATAGAATCTCAATCAGGTTTCTGAGCTGCCAGGGAAAAATTTAACAATGGTTGTGAATCCCAGACAGAATGTTACCCAAGGGAGAAAATGTAAAAAAAAAAAAAAAAAAATATGGGAAAGAAGCCAAAAAGAACATATACTTATCCAGAGGAGAGAAAAATAAAGAAAAAAAAAACACAGCAGGCACTTTCAAAGTACCTTTTCTCCAGTCTATTGCTTCCTTATAGGTGGTCAGGGGGGACGAGAAGATGCTCCACCCTGCGGGCATTCAGACATTCTGAAGCTTCAGTAGGAGTGTAGTGAAAAAGTAGGCTTTTCCATTTTCCACAATGCGCAGTTTAGCAGGGTATAACATACTGTAGATCAAGTTAAGATACCCAAGACGCTTTTTTATTGGTTGAAATGAGGCCTTCTGTTTCTGAGTGGCAGCTGAGAAGTCAGGGTGAATGGATATTCGGTAACCATTAAACTCCAGCTCAGGGCCAGTCCTAGATCCCTTCAGAATATTCTCCCAGTCACGGAAATGTAATACCTTTGCTATCATAGATCTGGGATGTGCTCCCTTTGGCGGAGCATGGCTCGGGACACGGTGTGCCCGTTCAATAGCAAACATTTTAGTGAAAGTATCAGGAGCCATGTGCTCGCCAAGCCAGTTCTCCAGAAATTCTTCCGGGTGTTTCTTCTCCACTCCATCAGGTAACTCCACCAGCCGTATACTATTCCTTCTCATGCCATCTTCCATCTTTAAAGTGTGTTCAGAGAGGGTTTTCTTGGTCACCTGTGCCGCAGTGTCCAGAGGCCTGGCAGTATCTTCCAGGGAGGCAATGTGCAGCCTGAGCCTTTTCCCTGAGTTTCTGCATATCCTGCTTCATGAATGAGAACTCCATCTTAAGTTCCCCAAAATTATCAGTTTGTTCTGACATCCCTGTATAGCAGCCATTATCTGTGTAAGGGATGGTTCATCTTCCTCCTTAACCCCCCCCCCCCTGCCAGCTCTGACCATGCGGTCATTTTAGTCTATCCAGTGATCTCCCTCTCATCTGTACATAAGCCCTCTGGGGTCTGGGACTCACCCGGTCTGCTGGGGAGACGCAGGTTGTGAATTATCCACAGACCTCTGGAGCAGCGGCCATTCCTCTTTCTCCCTTTCTCCAGCGCCATTTTGAGAGCCCCATGCAAAAGCGGGCCAGTCGTTCTCCCGGCCTTTTGACACATCTCCAGCAGCTCAGCTCCAAAATCGGGTGTTGCTAACACAGGATCAGGTAAGGATCACAAGCCTGCACCCGGAGCTCTGTCTCTGCACTCCTCACATGCTGCGCGCCGGCTCTCCCCCCCCCCCCGGTCATTGTATGCTTACTGGAGCCCCCACTGTGTTGGACTTTACAAGAAAATTGATGTATGGGGGTCATCTGTTTCAGCCAGCTATTACCTCACGTTGACATTTTTTTTTTTTCTTTTTTTTTAGCATTCAAGTCGTAGAGGGTTGCTTAAAGTAAATGCCTGGTCAAAACATTTTTTAGTTAAAGTGGCATTAAACCCCAAACTATAAGGCTAGTTTCACACAGTCGGTCCGAACAGGTCCGCCTGTCAATTTTTCAGGCGGATCTGATCGGACCAGCCATTGTTCCCTATGGAGCAGCGGGTGTCAGCAGACATGTGTTCGCTGACACCTGCCAGTATCTGATCCTGTCCACCAAAAGTAGACGGATAGGGGATCCATTCACTATCCATCTGGAAGGTTGGATGGAAATGGACAGGCAGTCTGTTTGCATCCGACCGCCCAATAGAGAACAGTGGGGCCCGTGTCTGTCCCCGCTCTGCAAAGCAGGGAATAAAAACTAGCACATCCCTTAGTAAAATCAGCACACATTAAACATAGTAAACATTGTTATACACACATTTAACCCTGTGATCACCCAAGATGTTAACCCCTTCCCAGCCAGTGTCATTAGTACAGTGTTAGTGTATATTATTAGCACTGATCACTGTAGTAGTGTCACTGAAGAGATCAGTTCCCACAAAGTATCAGTGTTAGATTGCCCGCTGTCCCGCTAGAAGTCGCAGATCATCCCCATTACTAGTAAAAATAAATAAAAATACGCTATAACTTTCATGCAAACTAAGCAATATACACTTTTTGGGAATTTTTTTTTACCAAAGACACGTAGCAGAATACATTTTGGCCTAAATTTATGGAGAAATTTGATTCTTTTTTTTTTAATTGGATATGCTTTATAACAGAAAGTAAAAAATATAATGTTTTTTTGTTTTTTTTTAGTTTATAGTGCAAAAAATAAAAAAGCTGAATGGTGATCAAATGCCACCAAAAGTAAGCTCTATTTGTGGGGAAAACAATGACAAATTTTGTTTGTGTACAGTATTGCATGACCATCCACTCGCCAGTTAAAATTAAATGGCCTGGTTATGAAGGGGATAAAACCTCCTGGAGCATAAGCAGTTAAAAAACCACACCGCCAGTGCTCAGGGGGGC
The DNA here is from genome assembly GCA_028564925.1 of Lithobates sylvaticus. Taxonomy (NCBI): domain Eukaryota; kingdom Metazoa; phylum Chordata; class Amphibia; order Anura; family Ranidae; genus Lithobates; species Lithobates sylvaticus. The sequence goes on from CM053033.1 coordinate 177,788,735, forward strand.
TGTGTCGATGTTACAGCTATTCTCCACCCAACGCACATTTTGTTTAATGGAACGTCTTCCTGTGGCATTTGAGTAGCAGTGAATGAAAACTACAAATCTTTATAGAGTACAGGCTAGCCGACACCAGAAGGCGCTCATCCTCTCCCAACTCTCCACAGAGCAAATGCACCTGCAAAGATTAACCAGTGCAGCTACCTCAGACAAAAGTCCACAGACTAAACCAAGGAAATATGTTTAATAAGAATGTTAAAATTAACTGTTTAAATTAAGTGAGTAATCCCTAGCACGACTTAAATGTCCAAACAAAATAATAAAACCCAGTCAGATAAGGATATAGCGCCATCAGTTTATATAAAAAAAAAAAATGTTAATGACAATCATTAACATTAAACTTTTATGCATACATAAACACATAGATTCAAAAAAATTAAAACCAACAAAATAATGCCTCATAAAGTGAGGATATGATGCCTAGAAAATGCTGATAATCACCAGCAATAAATTACTACGCAGATATAAAACGCATAAATATCAATCTATTGTACAAAGATCACATAAAATAAATAATGGCTAAAATAGAAAATTCATCAGTACTTAACTATTATTGATAAAGGAATTAATTTCCCACTCAACATTCAGTCCTAATGGATTATAAGACTTCAATTATTAAATCCAACGTGTTTCCCGTTCTGAGATGATTTGTGTGGCATTATTACTTCCCCTCCAGTGCACCTTAAAGCTCTCTATTCCTACTACCTTTAAACAAGCCGGATGCTTATGATGACATAGGGCAAATGCTTAGAAAAACTATGGCTTTTTAACCCTTTCATAACATTGGTTAAATGCTCCCCAATTCTAACATGTAGTGCCCTTTTAGTCCCACCCACATACTGCAGGTGGCACGGGCACTCCAGGAGATAGACAACATTCTTAGTGGAACAGGTAATAAACCGATCAATTTTATACACTTTTTGGGTTAACAGTGGACTGAAAAGATTTTGTTCCAACAGCAATAAAGCCACAACTCCTACAGACTGGGCATTTCCTTCATGAAAAAAAAAAAACGTAGATTACCTAAAAAAAGAATACAAAGCGGGTAGTTCGGGTTGTTCAATAACATTTAACATAAATAAATAAAAGCTGATAATTGTAGGCACCCGTCAGTGGTAAGTCTAGATTCACATCTATGTGGTTCCCCCGCTGGCAGCTAAAAAAAAAAAAAAAAAAGTCATGAAATAAATGGCGAGGGAAACCCCACGCCAAAATTAATTTAAAAAAAAAAAAAAAGCCCCCCCCCCAAGATCCATACCAGACCCTTATCCGAGCATGCAGCATTGCAGGTCATAAAAAGGGAGGGGGTGAACAAGTGCCCCCCCCTAAACCATACCAGGGCACATGTACCCCCCCGCCCCTAAGCACCTTGTCCCCATGTTGGTGGGGACAAGGGCCCCTTCCTCACAACCCCCTCGCCATCTTTTTTGGGGGGATTTTGGTGTGGGGTTCCCCTCCAAATCCATATCAGACCTGAAGGGCCTGGTATTGATCTGGGGGGATCCCACGCTGTTTTTTCACTCATTTTTGTGCAGGCAATTTATTTATTTATTTATTACATTCAGCTGACTAATCGGTTGTTAAGGATGCACTGACCAGCTTCCCTGTCCACTCCTTAGCGACCAGCTATATACAGTGTTTTTAAAGGGGATACATTTTTTTTAAAAAGCAAAACGCATCAAAAACGCAACATTTGCGTTTCTGGTGCGACTCTATTGAAGTATATTACATGCAAAATGCAATCTGCTGCAGAAAAAAAGTCCCTGACCCTTTCCAAAAAGGTACCAGCTGAAAAATGCATAGATGTGAACGTGTACCATAGGAAACCATGTTAAATTGACTGTATTGATTTGTTTCTGCAAATTGAAAAATGCACCAAAGAGCGCATAGGTGTGAATGTAGGATAAATGGTTTGTCTCATCCCTGCAACTGCTACATCAGTAATAGCTTGTTTTAAAAAAAAAAAAAAAAAAAACAATAGACTTACCAGAGGGAAAGAGATCCTGAAACAGAAAACTAATGCAGCTATCGTATCTAACAGTTGGTAGGCTGAAATTTTTTTTTCTGTTTTTAGGTTTAATACTACTTTAAAGCGTTTGTTACCCTAAATATTTGGCCCCCTGTATCACCTGAAATACCTTGCTGATCCTGCCTGGTTCTGCCCTCCCTCCTGTAAACTGACCACGGTTTATCATGACTACTGAGCTCTGACACCAGGGTCAGTTTACGTGCCTCCGTCATCCACAGCCCTCCTGTCTTCCTCCCCCCCCCCCTTCCTCCCTCCCTGCCTGTCAGCTAGTGACAGTGCCCAGCCCTCCACTACTGCTGCTGAAATAAAATTTAATTTCTCATACAATCTCTGTTTAATATAAGGATGCAATAATGCCTCTATATACTTGATTTCCTGAGCGCCCTTCAGTGCTCACGTGACCAGCCACCTCTCTTTTCTTGGCTGACCTCAGCTAGGGGATCCCGGCACCTCCCGCTGCAGCTGTCAGATCGAGAGAGGGGAGAGGCAGCCGGTCACATGAGCGCTGAGGAGCGTTCTGAAGTTGGGTATATTTTATATAAAGCACAGACATTATTATCCACAGAAGATGTAAAGGAGGCAACCACTTTAAAGCTGAACTCTTTAATGCTGAACTCTGCCAAAGGATTTGAATTTTTTTCATCAAGTTCTGAGATTTACACGGCCCTTGCGGCACAGTGTAGCCCGGTTTGGCAGGGGAGGAGACCCGATTTCTGCTGCAGTGAAGTAACACTTACAGGTCTTGTTAATCTCTGTCCCGCAGCGGCCCCTCCTCTGACCTGCAGTTAACTCCACAGTCCCATTCATTTTAATGGGACGGCTGGTGATGCGGCAGTGACACAACAAGGTGAGGGACGTGGTGGCAGCAGGTGAGTGGATGCCCGCTAACAGGCACTGCCATGATGGATCTGAAGTGACAGGTGCTCTTTAAATGTAAGGATGTATTCTTGCTGCTACCCTGTTTCCCCTAAAATAAGACCTAGCGTGATTGTCGGTAATGGCTGCAATATAAGCCCTACCCACCAAATAAGCCCTACCCTGTTTCCCCGAAAATAAGCCCTACCCTGAAAACAAGACCTACAAGGACTTTTACTAGGGCTTATTTGGGGGGTAGGGCTTATATTGCAGCCAACACCGACAATCACGATAGGTCTTATTTTCGGGGAAACAGGGTAGTTAGAATCTTTAATATTTGCAAACAAAATGAAGGTTTTTCTTAGTAAAACAGCAATATCACAACAAGGTAAATCATACAGTTTGTAGTGTACATAGCATGTAGCTTCCATCTTCACCTGGTCTTCCTTCTGCGTTCTTGGGCTGCGATCCTTTGAGTGGCCGAGCTGCAATAACATCACTCCTGCGCACTGTTTATGACATAGGGCTCAGAAGGAACAGTACGGGTATGCTGCTGATTCAGAGTGCATCAATGGCTGCAGGAACACTGAATATCTCCTACATTGTGCACGTTTAGGAGATATTCCTTGTACCTACAGGTAAGCTTACCTGTAGGTCAAAGTGTCCATAGGGACTTTACGGCCACTTTAAAGGGGAGTTCCAGGCTTTTAATGTTTATTAAAAGTCAGCAGCTACAAAAAGTGTAGTTGCTGACTTTTAATAAACAGACACTTACCTGTTCCATGGTCCAGCAATGCGGTCAAGCGGGGTGCTGCTCCTCTCCGCCGACGCCTCCATTGCCCCTCTGGGCACCTGGTCGTGACAGCTTTTGGCTTCACGGCCGGGCATGCATGGCGCTCCCGGAGTGGACAGGCGATCTCCTGGGACCTGTTACGTGTCCCAGGAGTTCGCCTAGAGGGAGGGGGCGCCTAAGGCGAAAGGTGGAGTCGCCTTGGCGGTCCCTGGGCGAAAGGAGGAAGTGGGACAGGAAGTCCCCCTCCTAATGAAGCCCTCAACTCCCCCCCCCCCCCCCAAAAAAAAAATGACATGCCAAATGTGGCATGTAAGGGGGTGAGGAGTACTTAAAGCGGAAGTTCCATTTTTGGGTCGAACTCCGCTTTAAGGCCTCATGCACACTGGCCGTTTAGCCCGGGTGCATGAGAATCCAGCGCTGAGGTGTAGGTGGAAGGCAAGATGCGCCATCCAGCCCCCCTGCCAGCAGCCTGTAAATGTCAATGAGGGGCTGACAGCTGCTGTGGCTCTACGGTGCACCAAGCAGTACTAACTTTTGGGGCAGTATGCACCCAGGGATGCAGGGATGAATGCTGGGAATGCAGACTGCTTCCAGCACTATCCAACCACAGAAGCTGTCAGCCTCTCATAACATTCTACAGGCTGCCAGCAATGGGCCTCGGTGGTGCACCTGTGCCTTTTATCTTCATGTACTCATGCCTCATGTACTGGGGTTAGGCCCAGTGCGCATGAAGACTAAATTAGTCCTTGTATTTTCCCAAGTTCCCTTTAACAAGAACATAGCTTTTTACTCTTCTAGGTAATTATACTTTGAGACAATACACTTGCTTGCACATAGCTCCCAACTGTTTCTGATTTCGAGGGACTGTCCCTGATTTGGAGCAACGTCTCTCTTTCCTCCTCATTTGTCCCTCATTTTGGTCTGATCTACATAGTTGTATATAAAATGGACTTCCAGTGCTAAACCTTTCATCCAAATTCTAAATTGCTGCATTTGTAAATTTTAAAGGCCAATATAAAGGAATAGAAGTGGTAAAAAAAAAAGCTCTTGTGAATTTAATTAACCTTTTTTGGGGGTTAATCCTCCTTTAAGGGGGTGTGGCAGGAAGCGTGTTTTGCTAGTAGGTGTCCCTCATTCCCATCTCAAAATGTTGGGAGGTATGGTTCCACAATACAGTTAAGGCCATTCATTAATTTTACACCCCAGATAACAGTGCTCCCCAACCCCAACTCACCCAGTCCACTAACTGGCACCCTGATGGACTTTAGCAGGCAAATAAAGCAACTGAAAATTTGTTTAGGAAAATTATTACGCCACACTATCTTACCGCTATCCCTTTAAAGGGGCAGTGAAGAATATCCACAATCCGATTTTTGCTCAGCAGCCTACAGTATAATCATTTGCTGCAGCAGTTGAACCATCAAGCTTTTTATACCATATCTTGCAGAATAAAAAGCATCTAATTTACTAATAACTGTTCCCTTGAGGAATAACTATGTTCAATCCAATGAGGTTTATGCACTATTTCTCCAATAAATGGTTGAAATTAGGCTGAATGAATATATTTACAAAAAAGTTCAGTTCTGCTCTGGCGACGGCGCCCATAAATAATTAAAAACACAGCAGTTCGTCTATTTACACTTGGAATGCTTTTTTCTAGCTGTTGAATTAGTTTCTTAACTCCTAAACCAAAAACTGAAGAACCAGTAAAATAAAATTCATATACATTTTGGAGTAAGTTCATATCTTCTACATAGATTATGTCTCATATAGCTGTGGCTAATTGACCTCTTTTTTGATTAAACCAGTGATCATTCTTAGCTATCTGTATGTAGAACATAGGATACTAGGTAAATTTTATTTTTGGCCGCTTCTGTAGTCAAGGGAGCAGCCATTGTTGCTCTGGTCTGTTCACGGTTTCACGGGTTAAGAAGTTTGATTGCTTCCAGGGTTCAAGTCCTGCAGGAACGCATGGGAACGGAGTTCCTGTACTTTTTCCACAACAGGAACTTAGTTCCCGTTAGCAGCCGTGCCCTGCAAGACTTTGAAGTATGCGAGCTGTGTGGCAGGTGCTACACCAGCAGTCGCCGACACAGCTCACAATAGTAAGTTGCCGCACACCTGACCATTCAGGCATTGCCAGTAGGGGGCCCCATGACAGCTTCCGCTTTGATCTACCTGTCAATCACAGCTAGCTGACAGGTAGATCAGGTCCCTGCTGCTAAGGAATTGTATTTAGTCAGACCTCTCGTGATGCGCTCCTCCCCGCCGGCCCCTCCTTCATTTTTTTTTTGTTGGTGGGCGAGTGGATCTTGGGAGTTCCCACACTTTTTTCCCCAGGACTTGACCCCTGATTGCTTCCCCCTGCCACTGGAATAAGCTTCCAGGCCATAGGGAGGGAGATTCAATAGACCAGCCTGAATATTTATCCTACCCTAGCAAATCCCTTGAGGGGAGTGTCCAGAAAGTGGCTGGAGAGGTGAGAGATTGTTCTTCCCTTAGCAGGGAGGGTTTTAAAGCCTCTGGGGCTGCTGCCCTGAGGCAGACAGTGAACTGGGTGGCTGTACTTTGAGGCCTCAGCTGTGGCAAAACTGAGGACCTGACGTGATCTTTTGAGGAGCTGGCTCTAGGACTTGACCATAAAGGGATCTGATGTGGAGTAGGACGGTCTCCCTTACTGCACTGCGTCCGGAGGAAGCTGGAAGGTGCACAACTGTCCTGGGAACTTTGAATTGTGGTCCCTGGTGACTGGGTGTCTTTAGGATGCAAGTGCCCAAAAGGTAGCTATGGACTGAGACGGCTCTCAGAGTCTCAGAATACGGGCCATGCCCCTGTCCTCTGCAGAATTTTCGATCAGGAGCCTAGAAAAGAGTGTCCTTCTCTTACTGTGCAGCGTTTGAGCGTTTTGGAGTATCCCATGCCCTAGCAACTCTCCCGTTTAAAGTTCTTAAAAGAAATAAGAAATAGGATACCAAAAAGGCATCCCCTAGACTGACAAAAATAAAGTGCTAATAAAAAACAGGCAATCATGTGACAATATACTCATAAGTGCATGTAAATACATTCAATAAGTGTAGAAACTGGAGAATCTTAAAAATAGATACAGTCCATAAACTTGAGATCAAGTATGCTCCCAATGAAAGTAGTGGATAAAAGTTCATCTAAATTCCAAAACAAAAGTGCTCCATGAGCGTGCCACCTGCCACTGCAAATCAACGTGTGTGCTTCCTCCAGGGTGCGCACTCACCCCCAGGTGTGGACCCTCTGGGCTTAAAGGAGGCCCCTGTTGATCATTAAGGGAGACCTGCTACTATAAATACTGTGGTATTAGTTAGTGGATATGAACCCTTTGAGACATTTTTGACTGACCAAGTCTATTGAGAGGCCATATTGCACTATCCCTCTTAAATGCATCACCTTCTATCTATTAACGTTCTTTCTGCTGCTCAGAACTATGTCCCTGAACATCTGAGAGATACCTAATATTATACCCCTGATAATTAACCCTTTATTGGACACGTCTCGAATTTGGTGCTCTTAGGAAATTATTCTACAACTCGTTTCCTTGTTACAGAAACTATTACCTCTAGCGCACCAGCATCTTCAAGAGCGCCAACGTAGCTGGCCGAAGACTTCCTTTACCCAACACTCACCCACCATATAGACAAATGACGGCAGGCGGGGTGCTCTGTTGTTCTGGAATAACGTCATATGATGTCGCCCAGTCTCACCTCGCTTGCACGCTCGCAGAGGCATGCAGCGTGGCAATTGCGGGCATGCTGTGTCACTGGGACACGGCGCAACCCTGATCTTGGTAAAGAGCTGATGTGATCAGCTGTGTCAAATCACAGCTGATCACATTTAAACAAGGAAAATGCCGGTTATCGGCTCTCCTCGCCTCACAATGACGGAGTGTGAGGAGAGGAGAGCTCATTGGCAGTATCTCCTCACAGGGCAAACCTGTACAGATAATCAGAGCACTGATTATCAGTGCAGCCCCAGTAGTGCCCAGCAGTGATGCCAATTTGTGCCCATCAGTGATGCATATTAGTGCCTCCTCATTAGTGCCACCTCATCAATGCCCTTCAGTGCCATATCATCAGTGCCACCTACCAGTGTCCATCAGTGAAGGAGTAAAATTACTTATTTACAAGATTTTCAAAATTTTCTGTCTTTTTTCATTTTGTTAGCAAAAAGCCCAGCAGTGCTTATATACTATCAAAAGAAAGCTCTATTTGTGTGAAAAATCATTTGGGTACAGTATGACCATGCAATTGTCAAAGTGTGACAGCCTTGAAAGCTAAAAATTGGCCTGGGCACAAAGGGAGTAAAAGTGCCAAGCATAGAAGCGGTTAAAGTGATATTAAAGTCTCTTTTTTTTTTGTTTAAAAATAACATAGCATGTTATACTTACATGCTCTATGCAGTGGTTTTGCACAGAGCAGCCTAAATCCTCCTCTTCTTGGGTCCCTCGTCGGTGCTTCTGGCCCCTCCCTCCTGCAGAGTACCCCCACAGCTTGTTATGGGGTCACCTGAGCCGAGTCGCGGCTTGGTGTGTCTATTCAGACAAAGAGCCACGGCTCAGTCCCGCACCCTCTTGCTCACTGGCTCACTGACTTTGACAGCAGTGGGAGCCAATGGCGCCTGCTGTGGTCTCAGCCTATGAGGCGGCAGAGTCCCCAGACTTCGTGGCTCAAGTGCGATATCGCTGGATTGAGATGGGGATCAGGTAAGTATTAGGGGGGCTGCTGCACACAGAAGTTTTTTTTTTATCTTAATGCATAGAATGGACACACTGAGCAGCGCTCATAGCAAGCTGCAAGGGTACTTTGCAGGAGGGAGGGGCCAGGAGCGCCGGCGAGAGACCTGAGAAGAGGAGGATTTGGGCTGATTTGTGCATTAAGAAAAAAAAAACTTCTGCTTTTAGAACCACTTTAAGGACTGTGTTAGAGTACCTGGTATCCTGCATAGTCAAGAGTTTGTGATTACTTTGCAGTTATCGAATTATAGCCTAGGGCTAGCCTCCTCACCGCGACTCTAGACGACTTAGTCATTATTCTCTTTATCAATCTCACCGTCGTGCTATGCTGCTCATTTTCAGTGGGGATGGCTACAGTATATGCCAACCCTACCAGAACCTATGTTGGCACTCCTACTATATTGTTTGATATTGGAAACAGTATATGCCAAAAACAGTTTTGCGTTGTAATATCTTGTCCTTTTTCAGGGTCTCGAGTGTCATTTCTGGATGACCCTAAAAGGTACAAGCCAAAAGTTATCAGTCTTTGTCTATTGACATGTATACCCCAGGTGTCAGAGGTGCAAAGGTCTGTGTAGAGGTCAAGGTAAGAACAGAAGACCCAAAACAATCAGCGGTTCCTGTGGGGGTTTTGCTATGGTAACTAAACCCAAGAAAAAAAAATGTATATTGCTGCTCAGTCTTAACATGTGGTGGCTGCATTGAGTTTTCTTTTTTCTTAAGCTAGGAACATTTTCACATGACAGAAAATAGCTGTTGATCCTGCTGTGTCCTTGTCATTTACTGTAAGCATCATATCTTCCTTCTTAGCTATCCTTGGCAAACTACCAATCTCCCTGCCCTCCATGTAATGGAGATGAAGAGATACGGACATGTTTGTAGTTCATATCAGGTCAGCAGCCTGGGGTGACAACAATGCCTTCATCCATGGAAACAGTAGCCACCCAGGGGTATGAAGTATGTTATTTGTAAGAAAAACAGATAAAAATCAAGCAAAAAAATCTTGGGGAAAAAAAAAAAAGAAGAAAGATGACAAAGGCAGCCACCACATCAAGGACTGTAAATATATGCAATATATTATTCTTTTTAAAGTATACAAAGCATTCTGTAAATGGACGAGGGGATAGGCGGGGCGGATGAACATCACTACCTCCACTTTATCCAAACACAGAATGCCTTACATATGATATGTAGACTGATCGGCCATAACTTTATGACCACCCATCTAATATTGAGTAGGTCCCTCTTTTCCCGACAAAACAGCCCTGACCATTGGAGGCATGAGTGCCGCTAGAACTCTTAAGGCATGCTGTGGTGTCTGGCAAAACCAAACTGTCAAACCATCCAAAGGCTGGTGTCATAACTGATCACATGTACAGCATCATGGCAGTTGTAGATTAAACAGAGGCAAAGATGGCAGCTTCCTTGGCTGAAAACGATAGGGGAGGGGGGTCACTTACACTTTTTAAGTCCTGTAAATTGCAAGGGGAGGCCTTCATGGTTCAGACTTAATCTTTTAGCATGTCCCACAGATGCTCAACTGCATTGAGATCTGGAGAATTTGAAGAACAAGTCAAAACCTAAAACTAGTTGTGTTCTTCAACCATTTTTGTAGTGTGGCAGGGCGCATTATCCTGCTGAAAGAGGCCATTTCCATCAGGTCTTACCAGTTCCATGAAGAGGTGTACTTGGTTAGCAACAATGTTTAGGTTGGTGGTACATGTCAAGTAACATCTAAATTAAAGAGAGTCCCGGAGCAGAAGGAGAGAAAAGCATTGGCGTAGGGACTGCATGACAGGTGTGGACAGCACAGTCATGCTTGTGGAGACAAAATGTTGTCCCCTTTAAGAAAAGGGGAGGGGCCGAAGCAGGGGAGGCGCTTGGTTAGGAAGTTAGGAAGAAGAAAGGTGAGTGAGGTCATCAGTGAGCGACGGAGGAGAAGATTCCCACCCACCCTCCCGAGTATGGTCAATTATGATAGGGGCTGTAAGGACAGCCCGGGCAGTGGTTGGGTCTTTGGAGGAAGAGAATATGGTAGTTATATGCATATATAACATGGTTGGTACCCATCTGTGGGATGGGGGTTAACATGGTTGGTACCCATCTGTGGCATGGGGGTTAACATGGTTGGTACCCATCTGTGGGATGGGGGTTAACATGGTTTGTACCCATCTGTGGGATGGGGGTTAACATGGTTGGTACCCATCTGTGGATGGGGGTTATCAGGTACCTTCCGGTTAACAAGGGGTTAACCAGGAAGGGGTTGAAGGTAGGTCACTGCGAAAGTTGAGTACTGTCTCCGGGTCTGGGGGCTTGCGACCGGAGGCCTAAAGTTTAAAGAAGTTTGGCGCAGTGACCAGTGGGGTGGGGTTCCCCGAGAAGACCCCAAAAGTACATAAAGTTGGTTAAGAGTTATTTAAAATGTTTTTTATTTAATTTTAAGGTAATTGTTAATAAAAGGCCGTCAAGGCCATTTACTCCAAAATCTTGTCATGTCATTTGTGAGGGGATTTGGAGGGGTTAGATATTATGTTTAATGGATGGCTTAAGGGACTGTGGGTTAGGTCCTTCACATGTCATGGCAGGCCCCAACTTTCCCAGGAGAACATTGCCCAAAGCATCACACTGCCTCTGCCAGCTTGCATTCTTCCCACACTGCATCCTGGTGCCATCTCCTCCCCAGGTAAGTGACGCGCATGGACCCAGCTATCCATATGATGTAAAAGAAAATGTGATCCGACCAGGCCACCTTTTTCCATTGCTCTGTAGTCCAGTTCTGATGGTTATGTGCCCACTGTAGACACTTTTGTCTGAGGACACGGGTCAGCATGAGTACCCTTACTAGTCTGCAGCTACGCAGCCCCATACAACTTGTGATGCTCATTTTGTATGCTTTCAACACATCAACTTCAAGGACAACATTTTACTTGATACCTAATATATCCCACCGACTTTCAGATACCATTGTATCAAGATAATCAGTGTTATTTACTTAACCTGTCAGTGCTCAGGAAGTCATTGCTGATCGGTGTATATAAGTTTTAGGTTTAAACTTGAGACAGGGACCTCTGTGTTTGACTTGGCATCATTCTACCTCCTTCCTTAAGCTATTGACCACACAGGGAGTGCATACATTTCAATAAGACATCTGACTCACACTTTGTGAGAAGGAGCCACAAAGCACAACCATTCTGAAGGACTGCAAAGCAATAAACAATTAGGGCAGGAGTCTGCAAACTTTCTAAACAAATGGCAGTTTACCGTCCTTTAGTCTTTAGGAGGGCCGGTGTTCTGTAGGGAAATGTCCGCCTATCAAATATTGTCCGCCCTGTACTGCGCAGGCGCATCGCTTGCGCAGTACGGAGCACAAGGAGATTCGGAAAATCTCCGAAGAAGAGCGGCGCCTGCGCCGTGAGTCCAGAGCCCCACCATGCAAGTGGACATAGGGCTGCAAATAGTTAGAGGGCCCCTCGCGGGCTCGCTCCGCTCGCCACGCTTCGGGCAGGGCCTCGCTGCGCTCGGCTCTTTTGGATTCTAACTCTGTGTCCACTTGGATGGTGGGGCTTGAACCTGGACTCGCGGCGCAGGCGCCGTTCATCTTTGGCTATTTTCGGAATCTGCTCGTGCTGTGTACTGCGCATGCGCAGTACACAGCGGACACTATCCGATGGGGGACAGTATCCGTCAGGACACTGGATCGTGTTCAGCGGGAGTGGAAATTTTTCTGGCATCAGCACGTTTGGCATTAGATTAGAGGAATAGTGCCCCATCCCTGGTATCATAGGAAGTAATCGTGCCCCATTATTGGTGTCAGTGGGAGAAATGGAGTTCCATTGTTGGTGCTAGATGGCAAAATAGTCAGTATATCAGTGGGAGGATTAGTGGCCCAAGGGTCGGATAAAGACAAACAAAGGGCCACAGTTTGGAGACCACTGAACTAGAGTAGAGTATGTTGTGCCATACTGTGCTCAGTGGTTATACCTGCTGACCTTCACTTGACTACAGGACATAGTAGTGACATAAGGGTCAGCATGGAGCAGCAGTAACCTGTGCAGGTAATAGGAGATATAAATATTTACTTTTCTTTTGCAGGGAGAGCTTTTTGGCAAGTGTTATTTTCCTGACGGGGTCACTTGAATTGATCACACATGCTGAAAATTACAAATAAATATCTGTCCCTTTGGGCACCATTCGCTTGGGTGTTTAGCCACACTGTGTGAATACCAACAGCAAGAATCTACTGATTCCTATGGCTGGGATTGACAGCCGTGTGCGGACAACTGTGGCTGCTGTGGCCGTGCCCTGCAATAACAGGCTGTCCAGTGCATCCAGCTGTGTGAACAGTCACAAATAGCTGCAGTCACCTACAACCTAGCATGGGGAGTACAGGCTTGGTGGCTGCAGTTATCCACATGCAGCTGTCAATTCCAGCCACAAGAATCAGTATGTAGGTGGGGCCAGGGCTGCCCCATATCCAACACTGACTCCCTGACTCCAGGGCTTACGTGACTCTTTGCCCATTCTACACTTCCCCGTGTGAGGATGGTGGCTGGGGACAGGACACTTTCACCCTCCTGGTTGCGCCTGTTCAACCCCCTCACTTCTAGGGGTACCCACACGCTGGCCTCATTCTTTCCAGGCTCAACAGACAGGTTATCACAGATAATATGTGTTCTCACATTTCCCAAGGCTTTAGCTGGGGAAATGTCCAGCCCAGACATTAACATGGATGCCAAGTCTTAGGAACAACTTCCTTAACTAAACTGGAATAAATAACAGCATGACAGTTCAAGTTCTCACCCATCTTGTAAATTCTCTAGACAACGAAAGAGGTAAAATTCAATCAGTCTGGGCTGAGAGATGCACATGTCTCAAGCGTTGGGCAAACTTGATTAGCCTACATTCTTTATCTACCCAAGTCCTCCATTTATTTCCCTCCACCCATAGGGGAAGAACCAGGAAAGGGACTCATTCCTCTCAGCTTTTCTCCTCTTTGTGCTCAGTTAGACTTTACCTCCTCCTAGGAGACAGGAGAATCATGGAAAGCCCTGCTCTAGCCCCAATGGGGGAGACCTGGAGCAGAGCAGCCTAATCATCCTCTCCTGCCACACCTCTCTTCTCCCGCCGCCCGGCTAAAAAATGGGTTCCAATTTAGGAGGAGCAACCCTTAAAGAGACCCACTCTAATCTCCACCAGCCTACAAGTAGATTTAATGAGGTCCTTGGTTTGTCTGTCATTCAAGCTTTAGCGAATCTATACCAAATAAGAGGGTTGTTAAATGCCACAATGTGCAATCATTTCAAATAAAGTGAACTCCAAAAATACAAGCATGCGGCTGGGACTTTATAGGCGCCTGGTCATTTGAAAAAATGCTAACAAAATTCAAAAATCACAGACAATCTTTATTTGAACATTAAAAAAATGATCATGGCTGATCAAAGTACAATTTGTGTAGTCCTTGGTTTATACAACATTATACCACTGTTTTGCTCAATTTATTAAAGTAGAACCATACACAAAGCTTTTTTTCCCCATTTTGGATAGAGTAGGGGAGGGTTATAACCCTTGTCGGATTTTTTTGTTCACCATCTGTGTCTCATTGCAGAGATTTTCCTTCATTTCCTGTCCCATAGCCAAACAGGAAGTGAGAGGAAATCTCTGCAAATTAAAAGAATACCTTGGGGACCCCCAGTGTCCTCATTGGAAGATTTCCCCTCTATTACTTTTCTGTGGACAACCCAAAATTTGGGACTTTCTTTACTTTCACCTTCAATGATAAATGGTAAACAGGACAAATAGAGAGGATGAATCTCCTTAACAGGGACACTTTAGACAGCAAAAAAAAAAAAACCTGAAAGGTGGTCTAGTCCCTCTCCACTGTATGCAAAATTAGAAAAATGGTTTTGCTTTTAGTTATACTTTAACCTCTTCATGACCGCGCTATAGTCAAATGACAGCTACAGTGCAGTTGCACATTTTCGGGAGGACGTCCTCCTGTGATTGTGCTCCCCGCATGCCCCCTGTGGCGCACATCGGCAGTGATCTGTGATCGCTGTGTCCTTCAGACACTGCGATCCCAGATCGGGGTAAAGAGCCAGTCCTGATCATCAGTGCAGCCCCAATAGTGCCCATTAGTTCTGCCATTAAGTGCAGCCTATCGTTGCCGCCTCATGAGTGCCCATCAGTGCAGCCTCATCAGTGCACATCACTAAAGGAGAAAAATTACTTATTTACAAAATTTTATAACAGAATGTGTCAAAAACGTTTAGCAAAAAAAAAAAAACCCAGTGGCAATTAAATACCTCCAAAATAAAAGACTCTAGCTGTCTTAAAAGATGCTACAAATTTTGTTTGGGTTGCATGACCACGTAATTGTCATTCAAAGTGCAACAGCACTGAAAGCTGAAAACTGGCCTGTGCAGGAAGAGGGTGAAAGTGCCAGGTAGGCAAGTGGTTAAAGGCAGGGCCATCTTCAACACAGGGCAAAAGAGGCAGCTGCCCTGGCCCAAAGCAGCTGCTCCTTGAGCCTATGCTGCTACACGCAGGGGGCCGGAGTTCCGCCACCTCCTATGCTAGTTCCGCTAGCTGTTCGCGTCTGTCCTCCGGGAGAGGAGTGCTGCTTGTGTATTTACAAGTGACAATGCTCCTGTCTGTGCAGCCTTTCAGACCACTCTCTGCTCCATACATCGATCTCTGTTAGAGCAGAGGAGGGAGGGGGCGGGGCATCTACACAGGCAGAAGCTCCTCTAAAGACTGGCAGCTGCACGAACATGCTGCGAGTTGTATCTGCTCTTCTGCAGCACCACTCTGTTGTTTTCTAGTTGGTGGGAGATAATTTTGGAGGAAAGCTCTGTACCTGGGGGAGGGGGATTATTATTATTATTATTATTATTATTATAATTATAATACAGGATTTATATAGCACCAACAGTTTGCTCAGCACTTAACAAAATAAAGGCAGACATTACAGTCTCATTACAATTTGGTACAAAAGGAATCAGAGGGCCCTGCTCATTAGAGCTTACAATCTTAAAAGTGAGGGGGGGGGATGAGCTTTAAACTGGAATCCGAGTGGAAGATACCCTGCATGCCGGACGTAGCGCACCCCCCAACCATGCACGCCGCACGTAGCACACCCCTCAACCCTGCACGCCGCACGTAGCGCACCCCTCAACCCTGCACGCCGCACGTAGCGCACCCCTCAACCCTGCACGCCGCACGTAGCGCACCCCTCAACCCTGCACGCCGCATGCGTAGCATACGTAATGTATGTCCCAGAGCGGGGGGGGGGGGGGGGCAAGAAAATGTTTGCCCAGGGTCCAATCAATATTAAAGACGGGCCTGGTTAACTGATGACAGTTACATCTTTTTTTTGACACAATATAGTTCATAAAAAGGAGAGACAACTCATTTTGAACAATTGTTTTCTTCAGGGGGCCTTTGGTATATTATTTGGAATATAGTATATAATTATCAACTGCATATATCTATACATATATAATCTTAAAAGATACCAGCATTGAAATACTAATGTTTAGATATGTAACCCCTGCAGGGGGGGGGTTGCTGATTTTTACTGGTTCTCTCCCAGTACAGAGGTCACCATCCACCCAAACAGTCCATTCACTCTGGCTCCAATAAAAAGTCTAGGGGTTGTCCTTTTGTGTTATTTTTTTGCTTGTGGGAGCGAAGTTAGAGCATGGTATACTCTAAAATGGTTAGCAATTGGCTGTGAGAGGACAATCTTCTTCTTAAACCCCTTTCACACTGAGGCAGTTTTCAGGCATTTTAGCACTAAAAATAGCCTGAAAACTGCCTCTCATGCTTTCACACTCTGGCGGGAAGGGAAAAAAAAGTCCTGCAAGCAGCATCTGTGGGGCAGTTTGGGAGCATTGCATCCAGCGCTCCCTATAGCGCCCCTGCCTATTAGAACATGGGCGCTTTTGACTCCTTCTCAACCTCCTTCTAAAACTAGCGGCGCTTTATCGCTAACGGACCCGCAGCCTCAGTGTGAAAGTAGCCTCTTGGGCATCTGGTTACCCTGCACCACAGCACAGCTATTGGTACCCAGTGCAATCTCAGGAACACTGCACAGTACAGGAGGGCACTCTTCTTTAGGCTCACAGTCCAGGACACTGCTGAGGACAGGGGAATGGCTAGTATCAGAGGTTTTATTAGGACAGTCTCAATCGAAGCAACCTTTGGCACTTCTATCCCAAAAGCAGTCACCAGGAAACATTACTCACAAGTCCCCAGGGCAGCTGCCACCTTCTAGCCTCCTCCAGACACAGCCCAATGAGTGAGACAGTTCTGTATTCAGTTTTAGATCACTTCCAGGTCCAGCTCTGCCACTGCCGAGACCTCACAGAATAGCAAAACAGTCTACAGGCTCTCCTTGCTGGGGTAAAAAAAAAAACTCTCTCCAGGGATTGACTAGGTCAGGGGTGCCCAACCTTTTGAAGAGCGAGGGCCACTTAAGCTACTTGGTAATCGGTCGTGGGCCACAATGAGTGGAGCGGGCGGATGGCAGGTCCATGTCTGCTCTGTATATGCAGAGCGGACACGGACACAGCCCACTAATACTCTTTTTTTCCAGATTGGATTGGATTGGTAGGACACAAGTCGGTTTACATTTGCTACACCTTAGAGGTGAATGGAGGGTCCAATTGGGTCAGACTGACTGTGTGAAAGGGGACAAGGCTGCTTTCACACAGATGCGCTGCAGTTTACCTGCACCGCTGGTGCAGCGCAGTGTACCTTTGGCTTTCCTGCACTTTGCAATAGACTTCTATTATATTCTGGCGGTTTGGTGCACTTTCAGAAAGCTCACCAAACTCGCAGGCAATGACAGAAGTCTATGGCTCAGTGCAGGTAACCCGCAGCTGCACTGCTCTGTACCTGCGGATCAGTTTGAAAGCAGCCCAGTAACCACTGCAGAATAGATATGCCCATATATACCCAGTGATTTTATTAATAAAACTGACCTTTAATAACAGTACTCTATTCTATTTTATCCCAGAGCAGGAGGTCGCGGGCCACATCAGAGGGCTCCACCGGCCACTGGTTGGGCACCCCTGGACTAGGTCCTCATCAATATTCAGACTGGTTATTTGAACTCTCCCTTCCTAAGCTCTAGAAACTTCTTCTAGAGGCAGGGGACAGCAAACAAACTCCTAGCCTGTGAAACGCTGAACAGACAAACACTGCTCTTAATTGCCAACAATTCAATTTTCTTAGCCTCCTGCATTAGGAGGGTGCTACACATATGTAGCACCCTCTAGTTGTATGTTCTAGTTGTAAATAGTTACCTGTTAGGCCCCTTTCACACTGAGGCGCTTTGCAGGCGCTAAAGTTCTAAAAATAGCGCCTGCAAAGCGCCTTCAAACAGCCGCTGCTGTGTCTCCAGTGTGAAAGCTTTGCGGGCGGTATTAACCCTTTTTTGGCCGCTCGCGGGGGGTAAAATCGCCCTGCTAGAGGCCGAAAAGCGCCGCTAAAACGACGGTAAAGCGGCGCTAAATATAGCGCTGCTTTACCGCCAGCGCGCCCAGCGCCTCAGTCTGCAAGTAGCCTTAGTGTAGGTAAATTAATTTGGCTGAGAGCCAGGCCCGAGTCAAATCTGGGTCAGGATTGAGTGACTTGGGGAGGCTGGATGACTCAGCAAGCAGTAGGGTTGCCACCTGTCCAGGATTCATCCGGACAGTTCGGGTTTGGAATCCAGCAGGGTTGCTGGCTGCAGTTGTCTAAGCTGATTGTGTCTGTTACACTCATCCAATTCCTAAAGCCAGCACTAACAACCCCCCCTCCACCCAAAAAACGCACACAGACAGAAGAGGAGAGAGGGCTCAATCTGCTCCTCTTCCTCCCACCCCTACCCCTCTTTGTCTGCCCACACTCCAATCCCCGGCGCTGTGCCTCAGAAAAGGAAAGTGGGGGCCGTAAATTTGAAGTCGAGCAGCCTCAGATACATCTGAATGAGAGGTGCTGACTGCTAAAGGGTGAGTGAGCTCACCATCCATCCCTGTCTGTGACTGAAGTCTTCCCCCTTCTCTCTCCTGCCTCTGCCGAGTAAGTACAGTAATGCAAATCAGGGTTCTCAGAGCACCCCCTTACATCAGAGTTCCCCTTTACACCAGAGTTCTCAGTGTTCCCCCTTAAATCAGGGTTTCCAGAGCATCCCTTATATTAGAGGCCCCAGAGTTCTCCCTTACATCAGAGTCTGCAGAGTCCCCCCTTACGGTGAAAGGGAACTCTGCAAGTTCAGATGTAAAAAGGGGATTCTGTGGACTCTGATGTAAAGGGGGAACTCTGTGGACTCTGATGCAAAGACAGACTCTTGTTATTAACTTCATAGGATTAGAAATGTTATTTAATAGCAAAATATATCTATAGTTTATACTATACAAAAAAAAAAAAGCCCTTTAACCACTTCCCGACCAGCTGCCGTCATTATACTGCGGCAGGTCGGCACATTCCCACAAAAATCGCTTTAGCTGTACGTCGGCCCTTTAAATAGCTCTAGCAGGCGCGCCTGCTGCATGGCGGAGGTTTACGATGCGTGTGGCCGGCGGCCACTATATCCACCGGCCACGTGAGATCGTGGGCACAAGAGCCGGAACAGGGATGTGTGTGTAAAGACCAAGAAGAGAGACAGATTGTCTGTTCCTACTAAGTAGGAACTTACGCTGTATTCCTACTAAGGAGCAATATGTCTCCTCCTCTAGTAAGTCACATCCCCATACAGTTAGAAACACCTAGCAGGGAACACATTTAACCCCTTGATCACCCCCCTAGTGTTAACCCCTTCCCTACCAGTGACATTTTACAGAGTAATCAGTGCATTTTTATAGCACTGATCGCTGTATAAATGTTAATGGTCCCTAAAATGTGTCAAAAGTGTCCAATATGTCCGCCGCAATGTCGCAGTCTCACAAAAAAATCACAGATCACCGATTTTACTAGTAAAAAAAATTAAATAAATAATAATAAAAATGCCATAAACCTATTCCCTATTTTGTAGACGCTATAACATTTGCGCAAACCAATCAATATACACTTATTGTGTTTTTTTTACCAAACATATGTAGAAGAATATATATTGGCCTAAACTGATGAAGAAATTTATTTTCCATTTTTTGGGGGATATTTATTATAGCAAATGGTATAAAATGTTGTTTTTTTTCAAAACCGTTGATCTTTTTTTGTTTATAGCGCAAAAAATAAAAACTGCAGAGGTGATCATATACCACCAAAAGAAAGCTCTATTTGTGGGGAAAAAAGGACGTCAATTTTGTTTGGGTACAGCGTCGCACGACTGTGCAATTGTCAGTTAAAGCGACGCAGTGCCGTATCGCAAAAAATGGCATGGTCATTAAGGGGGAAATTCTTTTGGTTCTTAAGTGGCTAAGAGTGTATGGGCACCAGACACACGGCTGTCTATGGGAAGCTTCCCAGCTTGCAATCAGCTGATTGCAAGCTGGGAAGCTGATTTTCCAGTGTTTAGGGAGTGTTCAGGGTGCAAGCGATGCGCCCCAAACACTCCCCACTCTACAGTCATTTGTCTCTGGCCTCCTTTCCTATCTTTTTATTGGCCGGGACCGGAGGACAGTGGGTGGTGCTTTTTGCGGCACCACTTCCGGTTACCCGACTCACTGTTGTGTGCTCTGGGAGTATAGTCAAGGAAGGATGGTCAGGCTCTGGTATAGTGGGGTCCATATTTCCTGTATGGAGAGCAGAGGTGCAGGACTGGCAGTATAGCGGAGGTCAGTGTTGGTACCGGGGGAGGGGGAGGACAGTCAAGCTCGGGCTGTATTGTCAGTGCTTCACCCCTTGCCGTATCCTGAGGGGTGTGGGGGTAACGGACTGGCAACGGTTTCAGCAGAGAAGATGCTGAGGCACCCCCCCAGCCAGAGCCCCATGTGACTGGGGAGGTGTCTGGCTGGCGAGGGAGGGGGATCCACAAATAGAGATCCCCGACTAAGAATGAAAGCTGAGTGACAGATGGACACAGTGACAGTGATCTCAGTGACAGATGGGCACAGTGGCTGCATTTGATGCAATTGATGGGCACAGTGGCTGCAATGGATGGGCACAGTGAGGTTGCCATTGATGGGCACAGTGGCTGCAATTGATGTTTTTTTTCAGTATTTTTCAGTTTGTTTGCGCCCCAGCCAAAAATTTTGAGCACCAGCTGCCACTGCCCACAACACATGGAGGAACCCCTTCCTGGAGGCACAAGAGCAAGCAGGGGACAGTGGGAGCAGATCAGCATGTCTGGAAGATCCCCTGAGAAATCAGCCGGGTGGGCTTGTGAGTGTTCAGTCTGCTGAAGAGAAGAGAGGAAAACCCAGTTCCGCACATCCATGTATGTGGTATAAAGTTGAAAGAGGCAACCTCAGTCCGGGCTCCCGCCAGGCCACCACTCCAATGCGTTTTGCTCCACCCCAGAAGGTTTTACCCCCTTAATGACCAGAGCATTTTTTGCGATAGGGCACAGCGTCGCTTTAACTGAAAATTGCGCGGTCGTGTGACGCTGTACTCAAACAAAATTTAAGTCCTTTTTTCCCACAAATAGAGCTTTCTTTTTGTGATATTTAATCACCTCTGTAGTTTTTATTTTTTGCGCTTTAAACAAAAAAAAAAAGAGCGACAATTTTGAAAAAAATATATATATTTTTTTTACTTTCTGCTGTACAACATATCCAAAATTATAGTGAGCAGAGCCGAGCGGCGCTGATATACACATAGCCAAGTACACTCAGCTATGTGTATATCGGCTCCGCTCACAGTCACGCCTAGTCCCTGTGTTATGTCCATCATAGGGGCGGGACTATATAATTTTTATAATTTTATTATTTTTTTTAACAATTTTATTTAATAAATTTATATATATATATATATATATATATATATATATACATACACACACACACACACACACACACACACACTTTGGTTTGATGTCAGAGGTCATTAGGGTGTGCCTATGGGCAGAGGAGAACATGGGGGGGTGGAGTAGAACATTGGGAGGGCAGAGAAGAACACGGGGGGGGGGGGCGGGGGAGGAGCACACAGGAAACAGCTGGGAATGATCGGTGCGGCGGGGAACAGCTGTGAACACCGATCTCCCTGTATATCTTTTTAGCTGACAGACGCGGGAGGGAGAGGGAGAAGCGGCTGTCAGCTAAAAATCGGAGATCAGTGTTCCCAGCTGTTCTCCGCCGCACCGATCATTCCCGGGAGATCATGAGGCACTTGCGGGTGTGCGGGAGCCTCCGCAGAAATGCGGAAGAATCCCGCACCTCATGGGAGACTTGAGACGTCTGAGACTGTATATAGGAAAAGTTGTCCCCTAAAGTTGTTCTGAAGTCAAGTGAGCAAGTGAGCATCCACTAATTCCCAATCCCCATCCAAGTTCTAATCCTTCAATAAAATAACAAAAACAAAAGTACTGCCCTGTTTTCTGACTCTGAAGTGACTGTAAAAATTTGGTGTGCCTGGCTGTGCAGGGTGGGGGATCCCAAACTACTTGCGGCTCCTTAGGGGTTGCGCTACACCTGCTTTTTCTCTCCCCTGATGTAATAGCTCTGATCTTAGCATTTGAGAGCTCACTCCTGTGATGATGGAGGAGAGCCGTAATGACTAGGCCTCGCACCATCCTGGGAGTATTCCAGTCAGGCTTCTTGAGGTACATAAATGGCAAACAACACCTAAAGCAAGGGCAATATTTAACCATAGTCAGAGCTGCAGGGTTTTTCTTTTTTTTTTTTTATCTACAGATGCCCATTATCTTATAGGCAGGTATTTGGTAATGTAATTCTAATGTATAACTAACCTTCCTCTTTTTTTTTACAATCATTCTAAAAATACACCATTTCTAGATTGTACAGATCCTTTTATTGTCCAATACTGCTCCCCAGTGGTCACCATTTTACATTACAACTGACAATTCTACTACAACTTAAATGCATATAATTCATTATGACAAGTGAGAGAAGAAAGACAGAATACAAATTCATTAAATCACCAGTCTGTTTTATATTATTATATAGACCAGGGGTTTCCAAACTGCGGCCCACGGGTCGGATGTGGCCCTTTGCTTGCCTTTATCTGGCCCTTTTTCCCACTGACACCAAAGATGGGACACTATTCCTCCCACTGACACCAATGATGGGACACTATTCCTCCAACTGACACCAATAATGGGACACTATTCCTCCAACTGACACCAATAATGGGACACTATTCCTCCAACTGACACCAATAATGGGACACTATTCCTCCAACTGACACCAATACTGGGACACTATTCTTGCTACTGACACCAATGACGGGGCACTATTCCTCCCACTGACACCAATGGGGCACCATTCCTTCCCATGACACCAATGGGGCACCATTCCTTCCCCTGACACCAATGATGTCATTTTTTTACTCCCACTGACCACCAAGCCTATGGCATTTTCTACTTCCACTGGCCACAGTCTGGCCCCCCTAAAGTTTGAAGGGCAGTAAACTAGCCCTTTGTTTCGAAAGTTTGGAGACCCCTGATATAGACAAATCTGAACAGTTTTTAACATGCAGGTTATGATCACACCTCCCCACAGAGCACTCATGCTTTCAATGGTCTCCTCTCATTTGTACATAAACTGATGGAGAAGTTTTATAGTGCCTACAGCAACTAATCTGATCTTCCTTTCACTCCTCTTTGGGCCCTGAGAGAGGAAGAATCTGATGGCTTGCAACAGGTGACACCTTCCCCTTACAATAGAACTAATACAGGCTGGAATGGCTTTCCCTGAAAGTACCACGTGGCAGAGCGGTATTCAGATCCTAAAATACAACATTTTACGCATTGGTTCTACCAACAAAGGGTTTGCTGCCTTTTTTTTTTTGTAATGGAGGAGCTCCACAAACAGAAGAAACCAACATGCAGCAGTGTAGGACAAGTGGGACTGCCTAAAGCCTATAAAGATTACAGGTATTTAAGGAAATAAAAGGTCCACGGAGTATACTTTTAGTAATAAAGGCCATCACATACAGAAAAAAATGCTAAATTCCTGAGGACAGGGCAATGGTATAAATGTGCAGACCATATGGAGTTTGTGAAGCAATGCCGCCTATCGTTGCCGCCTCATCAGCGCACATCACTGAAGGAGAAAAATTACTTATTTACAAAATGTTATAACAGAAACTAAGGCAAACTCTTTTCAAAAATGTCTTGTCTTTTTTCGTTTAGCAAAAATAAATAAAAAAAAACTGTGGCAATTAAATACCACCAAAAGACAATACTAATTTTGTTTGGGTACACTGTTGCCTGTGCACCCCCTATGGACGGACCGCCACTGGTTGTGAGGGATCCTTCCATCACCAATAATGAAATCATTACAAGTGAGAGAATAAAGACAGAATACACATTCATTAAATCACCAGTATATATATATATATATATATATATATATATATATATATATATATATATATACATACATACACACACACACACACCAGGGGGGTCTCCAAACTGAACGTACCATTTAAATCAGCTAAATACATTCCAGGCACATAAAAACGTAAGGTAAGCAGCCCCAGAATGGAAAAGTCTGTCCTCTGCCAGCATGCTGCAGAGAAAGACCCTTGCATCCGTGTTTAAGCAGTAGTCTCTCTGCAAAGGTCTGACACAAAGCACATGCTCCCTGCTGATTGGAGAGCTATAGGTGTGACCCGGTAAGGTGTGTTTCAGACCTTTGCAGAGAGACCACTGCATCCACACAGAAAGGCTCCTTCTCTGCAATCTGGTGGCAGGGGACAGGCTTTTCTACTGACACTGGGACTTTGTTTCTCTGCATTAAAGCGGAGTTCCGCCTATTTTTATTTTATTTTTTAAAGTCAGCAGCTACAAATACTGCAGCTGCTGACTTTTAAAATAAGGACACTTGTCCAGGGCGCCCGCAATGTTGGCACCCGAAGCCGACCCGTCCCTCAGCTTCACTTCCTGGTTCCCTACTGTGCATATGCAACTCACGCTGCATGATCCCACTGGTCGCTGCTGTCTTCTGGGACCTGTGTGTCTCCCAGAAGACAGCGGGGGGGGGGGGGGGAGAAGGCGCCGGAAGTGGCGTAGATACCTGCGGGTGGCTCGGCTAGCTATGCCTGGAAGTGGGAGAAAAATACCTGTATTAGACATATATCTGTCCCCCCCCCCTCCCCCTGAAAGGTGCCAAATGTGACAACGGAAGGGGGGAGATTCCAAAAAGCGGAAGATCCATTATTGGGTGGAACTCCGCTTTAAGGTGTGCAGTGTTAATGCAGATCATTAATTTTAAATGGGTTTGCAGCCTACATTAACCCCTTGGCACCAGTGCCTTCCAGCCCTTTAGGGGTTTCAGATACAGGGAGACGGGGTTTATGATCATGTGACCACCATGATTGGCTGTCACAGCGATCACATGATTGGAAAGCTCCCAGTCACAAGCAGTGATCGGGAGCTTTCTGTTAGCCACCGTTAACTGTGCCGGGAGTGCGCAGGGCGAGTGCTCTCGACACAGCTGTATTTACATTCTGGTACGCAAAAATGTGGACGCTCAGCGTTAAGGCACCAAGACATTAATGGCCAAAGAAATGCACCTGCAAAATTGAGATCAATATAGCACACTATGCTAAGGTGCTACACTGCAGGAGATTTGGCAGCTACTGTACAAGTGTATTAAGATTCCTTTTAAAATGAATGGCACAGCAAGCATGAACCACAGGGCATGCCCTCGAAATGCATCAGCTTACCAGCACCACTGTAGCACTTGTTCCATCATGCGATTCCTGCACTGAATTGTGCTTCATGCTTTTAATGCCTTTTTTTTTTTCTATTTTTGTGAGTACCCATTTACTTATGTTCTTGTTCCACATAATAAATCTCAGGTAATGCACTGGGTATTTGTGCTCTCCTAGCGGCTATAGCAGCCGCTACCGATAATTCCAAGAGAGCCCGGCAGGATGGTTGTACCCAAGTTGATCAATCAGCTTGGTACATTCAACCTGCCCATTAACAGTTTGAATCTCGGCCGGTTCCTGCTGAACCAGCCAAGATTCAAACTGTGTACAGCTGGCCTAAGCATTCCATTCAAATAGAATCAAGTCAGCCAGATCTTCAGTGCATAGTTGATGGTAGATCTAAAGGCGATTGTATAATCAGATTGTATAGTGTGTGGTCACCCTGGGGCCCTTTCACACTTATACGACTTGTCCCACGATTTGGGACTGCAAAGTAGCATGACAAGTCGTTCCCCATGATTTCCAATGACAGCCATTCATATTAGTACGACTTCAAGTCGTTCCGACTTCAAAAGTAGTCCCTGCACTACTTTGGTCCGATTTTGATGCCACTAAAGGCCCATACACACGATCGGACTTTTTGACAACCAACATGCAAATTAGCTGTTTTGGACCAACATCCAACCGTGTGTACGCTCCATCGGACCAACTTTTTCCAGGTTTCATCGGACTTTTGTTGGCTGTGCAAACGGACCAACTTTCTGCCAACCAAAGTCCGACCGTGTGTACACAAAACCAACGGACTTTTGTACAAACCAATGCAGAACCAATGCAAAAGATCAGACAACAATACAGAAGTTGACCAAAGGTGGCGGTAAAGAGCAGAAAAAACAAGTGATTTGGTGAAAGTTGGCTAAAAAAGTCCTGCCGTGTGTATGCAATACCAACTTGGGGCCAATGCCCTTTGGACAAAAATCCACAGGAAAGTTGGTCCACGGTCCGATCGTGTGTATGAGGCTTTACACAGGCATTCCTTGAAATCGCGGCAAAATCGCGTGACTTTGAAGTCGCACAAATGTGAAAGGGGGCTAAGAGGAAAGAATTAACCATAAGTGTTAGGGTCACCATACACACTACAATCTGACCTATACAATCTTTGTACAGTCAACTCTACATGCAACAAAAGTATGTATGTTGAGAACCCATCTATTCTATCCAATCAATTTGTACACAATTAGGCAGGTCCCAGTACTGCATAGTTGTTGGTAGATCTAAAGAAGATTGACAAAATAAGATTTTTAATGTGGATGGTGGCTCTTGGGCCCCTTTCACACACGCGGACCCGTTGACAGATGAAGAACGGACATAAATACATCTCTATGGAAAAGCAGATGAAAACGAATGATCATCCATTTACATCCACAACCGTCAACATCTGTTTTTTTTAAACGGATGAAAGCCCTATTTTTGTTCTGTTAAAAAACGGAACAGACAAAAAGAAAACGGATGTAAACGGACAGACGGTCCGTTTTTGCATTGGTAGTGGATGTTAAAAGAAAAAAAAAAAAAAAAAGAACTGATGTAAACTTTGTCATTTGAAAAAAAACGTGACTGAGCTGATGAAATGAACGGTCCGCATGTGTGAGAGGGGGCTTATACTTCCACATTACTTAGCACACAAGCATGAATCATATAATTAAAACTACATCTGATGCTCGATCTACTTTAAATGCATTTCTCTCCACACAGTCAGTGTTAATTAAAAGGTAACTTAGTGTTTAGAACTATTTCATTTGTTCCAATAAGCAATTTTAGAAGATTTTCGGGAAATGTTTCAATTACTGTTTAACAACACAGTCAATTAGGTTTAAATCAGGTCAGTTTGATTGTGGAAGTTAAAAATGTACCATTTCCCCCGCCATTTGGGACAGTTCTAGCAGCACAAATTAAAGGAATATTAACACGGTCATTTACTTTCCACTGTACAATATATAAAGAATCAAACACTTTATTTAACCACTAAGACAAACTCTTATTAATTTCACCCAAGAAGACCCTCCGGTCTCAGGAAACTCCTGCTAAAAAAAGAATATCTACATTTCATGGTACATTAGCATGATCAGTACGCTGTGGAAAGTTTTAAATGAAAGAATAAATGTGGCATACCTTGAGTATTTGGCACTCAGAACACACCATTTTTTTTAAAGCCCTTGCCTACTCCACTCTTTATACAGCAAATGTATTTCTAGTAATGATCATGAAAATAATTACAAATATTGTCCTGAAAGCAAATATCAACAGTGGAATTTGTAGTGCCTCTTGCATTGGTGGTTAGAGGAGCGTTCATTATTATTGTAGAGGTGCCGCCTTACATGGGATGTCAGTGGAGAGGTGCCGCCTTACATGGGATGTCAGTGGAGAGGTGCCGCCTTACATGGGATGTCAGTGGAGAGGTGCCGCCTTACATGGGATGTCAGTGGAGAGATGCCCCCTTACATAAGATGTCAGTGGAGAGGTGCCCCCTTACATAAGATGTCAGTGGAGAGGTGCCCCCTTACATGGGATGTCCGTGGAGAGGTGCCCCCTTACATGTGATGTCAGTGGAGAAGTGCCCTCTTAAACGGGAAGTCAGTGGATGGGTTCCCCCCTAAATAGGATGTCAGTGAAGAGGTGTCACCTCAAATATGAGGTCAGTGAAGGGATGGCTCCTTACATGGGATGTCAATGGAGAGGTGGCCCCTTAAATAGGATATCAATGGAGGGCTGCCATCTTACAGGGTACATCAGTGGAAAATTGGCATATTGGGTGAAATAACCATATTGGGAGACAATATCTTAAGTTTGCATATTCTTCCTGGTTTGGTGCCCGTTTTCCTCGATTTAGAACTACTAAGTACTAAGTATTACTTTCAGTGATTTTCTTATATATTGTGTGCGTCTTTTATAAGCTACCTGATGAAGGTGCATACATGCTCCGAACGTGAGCGATCAAGCCACGCCCACGACTTCCTCCAGCGTCTGACGAGCTCCTGCTGACATGCTTGTGTGAACCATCAGCCTCTGGGCTGCAGATGCCACTGCAGCAGCTGGGGATTGCTTTCATCATCACTGCTGCCCAGCCAGAGAAACAGAAGGAACATCCAGCACAGTTGAGAGAAAAAAAACTTCTGATCCAAATGCCTGTTTAACACTGCTACAATGTGTGTGTGAGCTGCTCTCTTTGTCCCCCTTTTCTTATATATAGATATATATATATATCACTTACTACCAGACCCCTCAGCTCTGCATTATCTACTACTACCAACCTCTGCATCACCTACTCCCAACCTCTGAACTCTGCGTCACTTACTACTGAACCCCTGCACTCGTGTCCTTTTAAGCCACAGACAGTATTTTATGAAAATCACACCCAATTTTGCTGCGGCGCTCGGCACCGCACTTTTTCTAAGCTGCGAGGGCTCGATCTTGCATACAGACCCACTGCTTTCAAAAAATGCCCCTGACCTGAGCTCATCATTGTGCACCCATTCCAGATGCTTGTATGTGACATCACATACAAGCATGTGGGTTGGATGCAAAAGGTGGATCAGCGGGGATAAGTGTGCCAGGATAGGTAGATGTGTCTCATCTCCGCTTCCTTGCACCACTCTGCATATCATAGATGAGAAGAGGGTACAGCAGTGGAGCAGATGAGTAGGGAGGTACAGTGGCGGAAGAGATAAGAAGGGGGTTCAGTTGTGGGCAGATGAGCGGGGGGGGGGGTTCAGCATTGTGCCAGATGAGAAGGGGGTTACAATGGTAGGACAGAGGAGCAGATGGGGTTCAGTGATGGGCCAGATGAAAAGGGGGTTATAGTGGTGGGACAGTTGTGCAGGGGGGTACAGTGGCAGGGCAGAGGAGAAAGGAGGTATATTGGTGGGACAGATGAGTAGGGGGAACAGTGGTGGGGCAGATGAGCAGATGGGTTCAGTGTTAGGACAGATGAGAAGGTGGTTCAGTGATGAGACAGAAGAGCATGGGGGTATAGCGGTGGAGCAGATATGCAGGGAGATACAGTGGTGGGGCAGATGAGCAGGGTAGGACAGTGAGGGGACAGATGAGCAGTGGGGGCACATATTTGCAGGGGGGGCAGTGATTGGAGGTGTGAAGGAGCAGGATCTGGGGCTGATCTGAGGACTGGAGGTACAGGAATTGGGGCTGATCTGAGAGTGCAGGATGTTAATTTCTCACTACTGAAGTCATTTACAGCATTTACTTTATAAAAATCTTTTTCGTGATTGAGAGCGTGAAGTTAAAGATTTTTTGTTATAAAATCGGCACGATCAATTTCTTTGAAAACATTTTTTGGCACACTGTTGCTCAAAAGTAGGGATGAGCTCAGGCGTGTTCGCATGCTCAACGTGCAGAGCCCGCCAGGCAGTGAGACATTGCCTGATCTCTGCAGCCGCGCATCGGGGCAATGTCTCACTGCCTGTGATAAGCGCAGCGCTGCACCGACTTCCCGGCGGGCTCTGCGCGTGGAGCATGCGAACACGCCTGAGCTCATTCTTACTCAAAAGGTTGCCTACCCCTGGTCTAATTGTATCTTGTGCATAGGCGTTTGAGGGGCATTTTCAACACCTCCTAAACGCCTGCTTTTAATGCCAGTGGGAACTTAATGTGCCCATCAACAAATTGGCCAAAAAAATAAATCATAAAAAAGTAAAAACACAAATTGCGGCAAAATCGTGGTAAAAATTGCGTGCGCAAAAACTGTCTTATTGTTCCTTTTTAGCACTGCCCTGAATTGAGAAATCCCCCTCTGTCTTATTGTTCCTTTTTAGCACTGCCCTGAATTGAGAAATCCCCCTCTGTACGTCTACCAATACATTTAAACAAATATACTGCCATTGGCCAAAAACAGGAGTCATGCCTTTTAAAGAATGTAATATCATCCATATTTTATTTTAGGATCCTAGACAGCCCATGTTATCTAATATATTAATGTATCTGCTCTTTACCTGCAGGAGCTGGAAGATTCCCTGCAATACACCTCCATACAAAATCATCCATCTGGAAGAATGAAGCAGTGGACATGGCCCCATGTCTGCCTGATGGTAATCACCCAACACCTGCAGATTCTTAAAGAGACCTTCCCCTTTGGGATTTGAAAGGAATAGAAACAAATAAGATACCGACAAATATCAGACATGTTATCTTTTGGGAAGAAATTGATCTCCTACCATTTGCTGGAGGTGGATCACACGACCATTGTGGTTGCTTTTGTCACAGGGGCTTGTTGATGGAGAGAATAACAGTATATGCTGAGCTCCTAAGAAGCTTTGCCCGTACATCTCCCTCCAGTACAGACCTTGTGAGTGATGGTGTGGCATTAGTCACATGACCTGCTACGTGTTTCTTCTCCAAAGGGACATTTGATTTTTAGGATTATTATTTCCCTTATCTTGTTGCATTATTATTATTATAATACAGGATTTCAATAGTGCCAACAGTTTGTGCAGTGCTTTACAACATGATTCTTTTGACTAGTTGCTAAAGCAAAGAAACAGATTTGCTTTAAGGCCTCATTTTCACTTGTGATTGGAGGTCTCAACTGTGTATTCTTACTGCCCCCCCTTAGGCTGCAAAGGCAGCAGATGGAGGTTTACACAGGCCACAGCACTTTGCATCATAGGTCTCTAAGGCTCCATTCACACTAGCGCGTTTTTTGATGCATTTTGCAGAAATGCAGGGAAATTTTTTAACATGGGTTCCTATGGAACATGTTCACATCAATGCATTTTTGTGCCTCTGCGTTTTTGGAAAGGGTCGGGGACTTTTTTTCATGCAAAATGCAGCGTTTTGCATGCAATAGAAGTCAATGGACCCGCATCCAAATCGCAAGTACCGCGTTTTTACAGCGTTTTTACCGCGATTTTGCCGCGATTTGCGTTTTGCGTTTTTTTTTTTTTACACTGTATATAGCTGGTTTCTAAGCAACCACAGTGTAAAAAAAAAAAAAAGGAAAAAAAATACAAAAACGCAAAACGCAAAATTGCGGTAAAAATGCATGTCCAAAAACGCGGCAAGCACCGCAAAAAGCACTACAAAAACGCTCAAAAGCAAAATGCATAGATGTGAATCGAGCCTAACTGTTGCAATCCATTCAGCTGAATGGAGGTGCCCGGCAACCGCCCCACAAACAGGTGCAATGAAAGCAGTTGTGGCACACTAGGGTTTAAGGGGGTAAAAAAAAGACCGTGATTAGTCAATATGATGCCTCCTCACTGCCCCTCAAATACCCTCTGAAGCACAATCCAGTGTGGATCACTCTTCCGAGGGCATTGCCTAAAGATGATCTATAGGAGTTAGACAAAATATGTGATGGGGACACGGAACCATCCACAGCCTGGAGCTTTGGGCAGAAGAGAATAGCACTGGAGCCGCCCGTAACTGAGGGATGGGGTAACCAATACAGTTTATTGCTGCATTAAGATGAAAAAGCACAAGGGTTTACAACCCCTTTAAGCTTGAAGTGGTACTAAACCCAGGACCCTGCATTCACTATATCTGGTCTCCCACAATACACAGAACATGGAAATGCAATTATTTTAGTAAATATAAACTGCTAAATACATTTTCTTATCAGCAGTATATAGCAGTCTTGTGACTTCTATCAGTGCCTGGTTAAAGCTTGTAGGAGTTTTCACACTGCACTAGCTGTCCTATCAGGATGCAGGACCCCTTACCCTCTGCCTGGACAGTGCTGATTGGCCCTGTGCTGACCACATGCACTCTCCCAAGGAAAAAAAAAAACTCTTTAGCAATGCACATCAAACTGAGCATGTGCAGCCTGACTCCAGTAACTCTGTGTTATCCAGATTTGTTTTGGAGTCAGTGGAAGAAGGGGAGGATCAAAGAAGACAGGATCAAACAGCCTTTTTACACAACGCAGAGGATTACATTCTAAGTTCCACAGTGAGTATGACAAGCATGCTTTACTGCATATACAGATTTTACTGTTGTGGATTTAGTATTTTAACCACTTGCCGACCAGCCACTGTATATATACGGCTGCAGGTCGGCTCTATTGTGTAAACTAGCGTACCCATACGGTGGTCCGTGCATATGACACTGTGGGCGCCAAGCCTGCTGCACGGCACGGAAGCGGTCCCGCAGACTCGATGTCTGCCGGCAACCCATGATCGTGGTACATAGAGGCAGAACGGGGCTCTGCCTATGTAAATAAGGTGGATCCCCGTTCTGACAGGAGACATCATGGAGTTCTGCTGTTCCCAGTGATCGGGAACAGCGATCTCTGTGGTGTTCCAGTGAGCCCATCCCCCACACAGTTAGAACACACCCAAGGAACACAGTTAACCCCTTGATCGCCCCCTAGTGTTAACCCCTTCACTTTTTTAAAATTGTCGGCCTTTTTTTGTTTATAGCGCAAAAAAAAAAAAACGCAGAGGTGATCAAACACCACCAAAAGAAAGCTCTATTTGTGGGAAAAAAAGGACATAAATTTTGTTTGGGTACAACGTTGCACGACTGTGTCAGTTAAAGCAACGCAGTGCCGTATCGCAAAAAAATGGCCTAGCCATTAAGGGGGCCAATCTTTCTGGGGCTGAAGTGGTTAAAGCTGGTTTTACGCGGTCTGTCCAATCGGGCCCATCTGTCAGTTTTTAAGGAAGACCTGATCGCACCATACATCGCTCTTTATGGAGAGGCGTATGTCAGAGTTCTCTGACACCCCCCTGCATCTGATCCGATCCAGTCCTCATCCGTCCAGCAGACTGGATCAGATGACAGTCGGATGGAAACGGACAGGCAATCCGTTTCCATTAGACAGCCCTTTAGAGAACAGCGGGACTGTGTCCACATCCACTCTGCATTGCGGAGCCGACACGGACCTGTCATCCGCCTGCTCAATGGGGATCGGAGGAGAGATCGCCTGCTGAGCAGGTGGATGCGCATTATGGAGACTACCCCTGTGAAACCAGCCTTAGTGTCCCTCTCTGCAGCTTCACATACTGTCCCCAGCTGCCAGGAACAGAAAAAACAGCCTGGCATTGCATCTATGATCCATTAATTGCACTTGCAATGCTCTGCAGGTTAAGTTGCACAAAATAAATATATCAAATATATGTTTGTTTTTCTGTAAATATATTTTCATTTATTACTTTTTTGCAAAAGGCGAAATTGGGCCTGAGAGCCGAGTTATGTACGCTGGTCTATTGCTTTGCCCTGCATGAGCAAGCACAGGTCTGCTATAAAGGGAAGTGCATTTTGTGGCTGTAGTTTGTAGTGTCATAGCTCATCAATTTCCCTATGTCCTTCTTTTGCTGCAACTAGCCCTTCCATATTTACCAGAGGGACAGGAAACTTTTTGTACCGGTTCATGCAGCATCCACTGCATTAAGCACTACCTCCTCTGTGTTGTATCACAAATCTGGGAGTGCTAATGATATTAAACTGCATGGTGATCTCTGTTTATTGCTGTGCCTGTCGGTGTCTATGTCAGATCTCATTACTATTTAGCTCTCATTTGCACCAGCACTAGACTGAAACCCAAGTATTGTGGTATATGTAGTTTCTTCATAGGAAGTGTCAGTTCGTGTCTGAACACAAACAGAAACTGCTGAGACAGGAATGTGATCATAACATTTAATGTGTGTGACTCTGGGTGTGGTTGCCACCATCCTTATTAGTTATATCTGGAAAACCTCAATTGCTGTAGGACTTTAAAGGCAACTTTTAACCAAAAAATAAGATTAAAATAATAAAATTTATTTTCTCAATTGCAAAGCTTGTAATCACATATCTTACATTACATATTACATAGTATAAAATATTGTACAAAACTAGGTTACAACATCAAGAAGTGTGATTATTTAGCTTGCAGTTATTGGACTACTGGTTGGCCAACCAGTAATCCAATAACTGCAAGCTAAATCATTAGCTGTGCGGGATACCATTGGGAACGTTAAAATTTACTCTACTATAGGCTGTGTGTACAGGACAAAAATACAAGAACGGGTCCTATAGAAGTATACCCACAAGTAAATATAAGTTAAAGTGGATGCAAACCCGAAATTATTTTTTTTAATTATGGCTTGCACCTTGTATAGTATAGGATTTCATGTCATCTGTGCTCAGTCTTGCCACAAAGAGTTAATCCAGCTCTGAGCAGTTCCATTTCTCTGTCTGACCATTTGTCTCTCACTGAAAAAATATAAGAGAAGTCCATTTCTCCCCCTTGCTGTGAGTGACAGGTAATTTTCCTTATCTCATGCACGAGCAAGCGTGATACATGCATTCTGTGTACTTTCCCAGCGTCATCATCCCCCCATTAGCCCAGCTCTCCACTACAGCCTGTGTTATGTAGCACACATGCGCAGGAGTCACAGGGGGGCTGTGAGCACGCTCTGCTTATGCCCAAAATGCGCTGTGTGTCCCCTGTGCACGCACTTTACACATATCAAGAGTAAGGTTTGTCCTCGCAAAGCTGCCTGGGCAAAGGGGAGTGTAGAGGTGGGCGGGGAGTCTAGTGGCATCACGACTCCACCCACCGAGCTCTGGTTAATAGCACCGCCCGTGGATTTCGGAGGTTTGCAGGGCTTGGTGTGCAGAAGGGGGTGATTTTTAAATGGTAGGGATACATGCAGGAGGCATGTATACAGATATACGTTTGAAAGATGGCAGTAGTTGATTACCACGAGTAGTGGGTTTACATCCACTTTAAATCAATTCTTATGCCACTCACCCTTATAGGGTGTTGCTGCTGTAGCCAACCAGACTAGGCATACAAAAAGGAAGCCCAGGTAAGATTACCCAGGGGGAAAGAGGCTACTCAGGCAGCAAGGGGCAATAATGAAGACAATAAATAGTTTTGTACTTTTTAAGTTCAGGGTTGAGGAATAAAAACATACTCAATATACAGAAACATTGGTAGCGTCTTCACCGGTATCAGTTAATAGGATCCCACACTGGTATAGAGAAGTTTGAGAGACAGACAATGGACAGACACACAGAAAATCACATACAAATAACAAAAATCAACACAAAGTCCAGATGCCAAAAACACCATACACACAGAGATTGTCAGTGGGATTCCCTGCATGCCTACTGTAATTAAAAAAAAAAATTCCAGTAGGATACAGTATAGACAATTTGTGTGTGTATGGCCCCCAGGGAAAGGAAAATGCAGTTAGGGAAGCTGTGCTAGGCTCAAAGGGCTCAAATATTTCCATACAGAGATTTATACTCTGTTTTTGGGATTACCCTGAATTTTTTTGACTCTTTTTTTTATTTCTCTCCCTCTTAGATTGATGTATAACTTTTAATTTTATTTTTAATTATTTGAAAAACAACTGTAGAATTTTTGGCATATCTGGCTTCTGTATATTATATGCTGATTTTTTATTTATTTTTTGGTAGCCCTGGTTCAGACGTGTTTCCATTTGATGTTTTCCTGATAGACGCATATAACATGGAGGCTGTCCGCCCAATTAGAGGCGAATCCCTCCCCTGGTTCTGTTTGCGGGCGCGAGACATCGGGTTGCCATGGTGCTCTCGACGCTCTGACGTAGACACTTGAGGCTCCCGATGATCGCCTTCCGC
Organism: Lithobates sylvaticus; assembly: GCA_028564925.1. Lineage (NCBI taxonomy): Eukaryota > Metazoa > Chordata > Amphibia > Anura > Ranidae > Lithobates > Lithobates sylvaticus. The sequence continues at coordinate 177,824,588 of CM053033.1, forward strand.
CACGCCAGGAAGATGGGAAGGCGCTGTACACATATGAGCGTGATGACGCGGGTCATGCTATCCCTGCCTGATTGTGTATTTTCGACGGCAACCATGATGATGTAGGCGCGCCACACACGTCAATGCACGACGCCGTTATTGCTTTTCGGAGAGTGATTGGGTGCAGGGGCCGGCGTGGGGATTGATTTGGAGGCTTGGTCCCGGGAAACCAGGAAGTTTAGTATTCACATATAAATCCCTTTGGAACGCACGCCGGGCGATACCGGAAGTGGGGATCCGCATGCTAACAGGTGATGTTACTCATATTATCTTTTAATAGTATATATACAGCGCAAGTGGTGGCTGGCAAGCATGTACCCCAGTTGAAGCCTATGTCAGGCGAAATGCGTAGGGTGAGATGCTTGCCTGAGCCACTAGAATTTTCTTGCTCCTATTTTTAACTTTTTATATGTATTTTTACTTGGATTGAAAAATCTTTAAAAATAAAAACCCCATACTACTTTTTGGAGTTACACTATGAGGAGTTGTCTCCTTTTTTTCTATATCTCCTTTTGAGCCACCTATGGTGAGGATTGCAACCAGGACCTCCACATTTCTTCTCCTGGCATTTTACAACCAGATTTTGGTGAGTAAGAGGGTACGTTTACCCAGAAAGGACCTCCAGATGATACGGCTGGCTGAGATATTGCTCCTACTTATCCGGTGAATCCGGTCCATGCATGTTTGACTCACCACTGAAAGGTCTGCGAGTCCATCCGATCCGGTAATGCCGCGTACACACGTGCGGACTTTTGCCGGCGGACCTAGTCCAGCGGACAATCCGCCGGACTTTCCGAGCGTGTGGACTTGCCCACACACGCGCGGACTTGCCCACACACGCACGGACTTCTCCAGCGGATAATCCGCCGGCCAAAGTCCGTGGGACTTTTGAAAATGAACGGACTTCCCCACTTGCCCACTAACTTCAGGTTACGTAGCTAGCGTAGGCAGTAAATGCCGCCACGCTAGCTCCGTAACCTGGCATGGATTTAAAGGGACTCCCTACGCCGAAAAACGGCGTGGGGGTTCCCCCCAAATCCATGTCAGACCCTTATCCGAGCACGCAGCCTGGCCGGCCAGGAAAGGGGTGGGGTCGAACGAGCGCCCCCCCCCCTCCTGAGCCGTACCAGGCCGCGTGCCCTCAACATGGGGTGTGCCCTGGGGAAAGGGGGGCCGTGCGGCCCCCCCACCCCAAAGCACCTTGTCCCCATGTTGATGAGGACAAGGGCCTCTTCCCGACAACCCTGGCCGTTGGTTGTCGGGGTCTGCGGGTGGGGGCTTATCGGAATCCGGGAGCCCCCTTTTATAAGGGGGCCCTCAGATCCCGGCCCCCCACCCTATGTGAATGAGTATGGGGTACGATGTACCCCTACCCATTCACCTAAGGTGTAAAATGTAAAGTACAAAAACACCCACACTTTTTCCGTCTTCTTCCGTCTTGGGGGTCTTCTCGCCGGACTCCTCTGCCATTTACCAAGCTCTTTTACCGAGCGGAGAAGTCCGGCTACCTTCTTCGTCGTCGCCGCCGTTGTCTGGGGGTCTCGATCCGCCTTCGGGGGTCTTCCGGGGGTCTCTTCTGTTCTTGCGGCGGTCGTCGTCTTCCGCGCCGCCGGCGCCGCCTTCTTCTTCTTGTTCTTGTTCTTCCGATGTTGACCCGTCGCTGTCTCTGCCCGGAATGCCAGAGCCACGCTGCGCTGGGACTTATATAGGGACATGGGGACAGGGTCACATGCTCATGTCACATGGTGACCCCGCCCCCTTGCGATGTCACAGTCCCAGCATCCTCCGGGACTGTGACTGTGGGACTGTGATAGACGACGACGACCGCCGCAAGAACAGAAGAGACCCCCGGAAGACCCCGGAAGACCCCCGAAGGCGGATCGAGACCCCCAGACGACGGCGGCGACGACGAAGAAGGTAGCCGGACTTCTCCGCTCGGTAAAAGAGCTTGGTAAATGGCGGAGGAGTCCGGCGAGAAGACCCCCAAGACGGAAGAAGACCCCCGGAGCAGTGCAATAAAATATTTTTTCAAAAGTGTGGGTGTTTTTGTACTTTACATTTTACACCTTAGGTGAATGGGTAGGGGTACATCGTACCCCATACTCATTCACATAGGGTGGGGGGCCGGGATCTGAGGGCCCCCTTATAAAAGGGGGCTCCCAGATTCCGATAAGCCCCCGCCCGCAGACCCCGACAACCAACGGCCAGGGTTGTCGGGAAGAGGCCCTTGTCCTCATCAACATGGGGACAAGGTGCTTTGGGGTGGGGGGGCCGCACGGCCCCCCTTTCCCCAGGGCACCCCCCATGTTGAGGGCACGCGGCCTGGTACGGCTCAGGAGGGGGGGGGGCGCTCGTTCGTCCCCACCCCTTTCCTGGCTGGCCAGGCTGCGTGCTCGGATAAGGGTCTGACATGGATTTGGGGGGAACCCCCACGCCGTTTTTCGGCGTAGGGAGTCCCTTTAAATCCATGCCAGGTCATGGAGCTAGCGCGGCGGCATTTACTGCCTACACTAGCTACGTAACCTGAAGTCACGTGCTAAATGAACGGACTTGCCGATGAGCGGCAAGTCCGTTCATTTTCAAAAGTCCGGCGGACTAGCCTACTAACGGCGGGATTGTCCGCCGGACTGCCAAGTCCAGCGGATAATTTTAAAACCAAACTTAAAACTTTGGTCCGCCGGACTTTGGCGCCAAAAAATCCGCCGGCGCCCACACACGAGGGGATTATCCGCTGGACTTCAGTCCAGAGGATAATCCCGCGGGATAGTCCCTTCGTGTGTACGCGGCATTAGAGTACCTTGATCATTACTTGTATACATGTATATGGGAAGATTTTTCTAGAGAGGATTGAGCCGGTCTGAAGCCAGGAATATCTAGAAAACTTCAAGTGGTATTACACACCTCCCTGGTGATTCTACCAACGCAGCCATATCTGTGAACCTGGGGACTGAACATTAGAGATAGACTTCTCTCACCCCTTTTACTAATTTCGTCTGTTTGTTCACAAATGTTTGTATAATTTCGTCTAACACATATTTAGAGTGAATTCATTGGACTATTGCATGAAAAAACACTCAAAATAGCCCTATTAAGGTCGGGGTTGTTCTTGCTTTGTAGTGACAAACCAGAATTCATTGTATACCATACAGTGGAATCGGACCTTTATAGAAGAGTTTCCATATTGCATAGCCTCTTGTTTATATAATTGTCACTGCACATATATATGGAATCAGACCTTTATAGAAGAGTTTCCATATAGCATAGCCTTTTGTTTATATAATTGTCACTGCACATATATATGGAATCAGACCTTTATAGAAGAGTTTCCATATAGCATAGCCTTTTGTTTATATAATTGTCACTGCACATATATATTTTTCTTTTATTTCATATAATTTTCGATTAATACAGGTATTATTTGCTTTTTTCACCCATGCGATTTTCACAAATCGCATAATTTTTGGATCCCGTGTGAAACCTGCACCCCCCTCACAGGGGTCAAATACAGGTTCTCTAGATATCTAAAAATTGAGAACAGTTGGTTGTATATCTTACACAAATATCACATATGTTTGTTTTAATACACCCACGTTTATTTGTATCCCATAGGAACACGGTATTTTTGGGTCAGTCCATCGATATTAGTATTAGTCACATCAGGTGACATGTTCTAATGATACACTCAAATTAAGAGTGTTTCCATCATAAACATTCCTGCCACACATTTTTGTACCCCATACTCATTCACATAGGGTGGGGGGCCGGGATCTGGGGGCCCCCTTATTAAAGGGGGCTCCCGGATTCCAATAAGCCCCCCGCCCGCAGACCCCGACAACCAACGGCCAGGGTTGTCGGGAAGAGGCTTTGGGGTGGGGGGACGCTCGCTCGTCCCCACCCCCTTTCCTGACCTGCCGGGCTGCGTGCTCGGATAAGGGTCTGGTATGGACTTTGGGGGGACCCCCACGCCATTTTTTAGGTGTAGGGGTTCCCCTTTAAATCCATACCAGGGGCTAGCAAGGTGTCAATCTCGTCGATGGAGGCGGCGACATTGACTTCCTTCGCTAGTCCCGTCTACCTGGAGTCACATTCAAAATGAATGGACTTTATTCCATGTGTGGGCAAGTCCGTTCATTTAACCACTTCCTGACCGCCCCATGTACATATACGTGTGCAGAATGGCACGGGCAGGCAAAATCCCATATATAAACGTGATTTTGCAATTGCCTGCCCGTGGGTCACGCGACCCAGTCGGGAGCTCCGTGACCCCGGCCCGCGGGACCAGCGGACCCGATCGCCGCTGGTGTCCCGCTATCGGGTCACAGAGCTGAAGAACGGGGAGAGGTCTGTGTAAACAAACCTCTCCCCATGCTTCCTACACTGCCTGTCATTGATCGGCTGTTCCCGGTCATCGGGAAAGCCGATCAATGACGTCAGACGTCAGCCGCGCCCCCTAATGTAAAATAACACACACACGTCACAGCCCATAACCCCTCCCCTCCCCCTAGTGGTTAACCCCTTCACTACAACTGTCATTTATACAGGAATCAATGCATTTAAATAGCATTGATTGCTGTATAAATGACAATGGTCCCAAAAATGTGTCAAAAATGTCCGATGTGTCCGCCATAATGTCGCAGTCACAATAAAAATCGCTGATCACCACCATTACTAGTAAAAAAAAAAAAATATTAATAAAAATGCTATAAAACTATCCCCTATTTTGTAAACGCTATAACTTTTGCGCAAACCAATCAATAATCGCTAATTGCGTTTTTTTTTTTTTTTACCAAAAATATGTAGAAGAATACGTATCGGCCTAAACTGAGGAAAAAAATGTTTTTTTTTTATATATTTTTTTGGGGATATTTATTATAGCAAAAAGCAAAAAATATTGCATTGTTTTCAAAATTGTCGCCCTATTTTTGTTTATAGCGCAAAAAATAAAAACCGCAGGGGCGATCAAATACCACCAAAAGAAAGCTCTATTTGTGGGAAAAAAAGAACACCAATTTTGTTTGGGAGCCACGTCGCACGACCGCGCAATTGTCAGTTAAAGCGACGCAGTGCCGAATCGCAAAAAGGGGCCTGGTCCTTTGGCTGCCAATTGGTCCGGGGCTGAAGTGGTTAAAAAGTCCGGCGGATTGTCCGGCGGACTAAGTCCGGTCGTGTGTGGGCAAGTCTGCTCGTTCGGAAAGTCCGGCGGATTGTCTGATTGTGTATACGCGGCATCAGACTCACTACAATACTGTGTCAGAGGATGGAACTACTGCACTTAGAGAACATGGACATTAACCACTTCAATACCCGCCCATAGTCATATGACGCCCACAAGGTGGATCTACCATCCTGGGTGGGCGTCATATGACGTCCTCGGGTTCCCGGCCGCCTGGGGGGCGCGCGCGCGCGCCGCCGGCGGCGCGCGCCCGCGGCATCGCTCGGGACCCGGTGCGAGTGCCCGGCGGCCGCGATGTCCGCCGGGCACCCGCGATTGCCCGTTAAAACAACGGGACCGGGCGGGACCATGGAGCTGTGTGTGTAAACACACAGCTCCACGTCCTGTCAGCGGGGAGGAGACCGATCATGTGATCCCAGTACAGAGGATCACATGATCGGTCTCCTCCCCTTAAGTCCCCTCCCCCTACAGTTAGAATCACTCCTATTAGGGACACACATTAACCCCTCCAGCGCCCTCTAGTGTTAACCCCTTCCCTGACAGTCACATTTACACAGTAATCATTGCAATTTTATAGCAACGATCGCTGTGTAAATGTGAATGGTTCCAAAAATGTGTCAAAAGTGTCCGAAGTGTCCGCCGCAATGTCGCAGTCACGAAAAAAAAATCGCAAATCGCCGCCATTACTAGTAAAAAAAAAAAAAAATAAATTCAATAAATCTATCCCCTATTTTGTAGACGCTATAACTTTTGCGCAAACCGATCAATATACGCTTATTGCGATTTTTTTTACCAAAAATATGTAGAAGAATACGTATCGGCCTAAACTGAGGAAAAAAAAATTGTTTTTTTTAAAAAAAAATGGGATATTTATTATAGCAAAAAGTAAAAAATATTGTG
>CM053033.1:177831171-177887852 GCA_028564925.1 Lithobates sylvaticus
CACAATTCTAATGTATGTTTAGTAAGATTGGAATTTTCAGCTGCTCCTCTTTGAACTTCTATTCAAAACCATACACAGCTTGTTCAAGGAAGAAAGCCAACTGTACATTTTGCATGATCCCGTTTTATTACTCTTTTTCTATGCAGTTTTCATGAAATAAATTGTGTTGCTTTTGTCCTGGGGACATAAATAAAAGACATGTACTCTTTCTTATGAGAACAAGTGAGAGAGGGCACCTCCATCCGAGTGTAAATCATGTGTAATTAGAATAAAGCTTAAGAAAAATAATGCACTCACAAGAGGTGAAGAAGAACATGGCATATCATCAATGAGATAGTGGTCATCTGGAGGAAGGCAGAGATCGGCAGGCAAGTAGCTGGCATGAGCAGAGTTTGGCCACAGATGATTAAAGCGTCCTCTCTCACTTGTTCTCATATGTGCATTAGGTTATTATTATTATACAGGATTTATATAGTGCTAACAGTTTACGCATCGCTTTACAACTTGAGGTTAGACAGTGCAAATACAACACACTTTAATACAGGAGGAATCAGAGGGCCCTGCTCCTTAGAGCTTACAATCTAAGAGGGAGGGTCAACAGATACAAGAGGTAATAACTGTGGGGGATGTGTTGATGGTTGTTAGGTGGGGACCAGATAGGCTTCTGCTTAAGACCTTCTTTAGGGGAGCTGCCACCATCACCAAGAGTGACTGCCACAAACATTTACAATTATTCTCCACCAAGCACATAACTTTATATCCTTTTTTTATATGTATTAAAAAAAGACACAAGCATTGCAGTCTGAGACCCAAAGCTCTACAGAGTAGGCTGGAGATACAGAAAGAGATGTACTATTCAACATAAAGACAAGTATTGGTTTTAAAGTATAGTGCAGCAATCTGGCCATGTAAGAAGAGGTAACAATTCAAAATTACCAACATTTCTGTGCCTGGAGTTGGGTTTTAAGCCCTCCGCCAAGTTTTTGTTGCTGTGTCCATGGGTGTTTTTTACCTTAATAAAGATAATGTTTTAAGTCTTCTTCATACGGCTGTAAAAAAAAAAACATTTCCAAGCATTTTTTATTTACCGATCTGAATGCAGATGCATTGTTTTCAATGGAGACATTCACACAAGTGGGTAAACATGCATTGCCTTTAGGAACGTAACACAAAATCCAAAAATCTGCATATGAGGACATATGCCAGATGCAGATTTTAGAAGAAAAAAAAAACAGAACAATTTTACACAAGTATTTACTGATCATTACACAGGAATGTTGTGCTAGAAAAAAAAAAACGCGATGAAAAAAATCAATAATCAATAATATTTTTACACCCATGTGAATGTAGCCTTTAAAAAAACGTTTAGGCTTCAGAATTGCTTCAAGCTTACCATACGCAGTGGGATTTTCTCTCATTCAGAGAAAATCAATTGATCCCCCAATCCACGATAAACAGCATTGATGGAGGAATCTCCATCGCTGGTTATCTGCCTGTGCTAACTTATGTGATCATTTCCTGTTGTGGGGAAAAAAAAAAAAAAGGAGGGATGGGATTCTTTAGCTCGCTTTTTTTTTTTTCATAGACTGGAAATGCATTATTGGCAGAATCCCCAAGTGGGGAAAAAAGGGAAAAAAAGGCTAAAAAAAACAAAAACACAAACAAATGCAGTCACCACATCTAAGGACCGGTAAGTTGCAATATATTACATCTTAGTTTTTTTGGTTCAGATACGCTTTAACCCTGCATTGCTGAATAATTGTACAAACCTATTATCAGACTGTCACATAGTTTTGTTATAATGTAAATGGAGAATAAGAATCGTCATCTATAAGATATATAGTATCTTCACTTAAAATGGGGACTGACTCAAGTGTTCCAAATTATATATAAAACAGACATCATTTCAGAGTAACAGCAATGCATCTTCCATGCTTTTCTGTTGCTGCTAGTCTCCAGCCATTTAGATATTTTTATCCGATTGCCAAATATAACGAGATATGAAATGTCCTTATCACCGGAAGCCGTGGTGCAGCACAAAGTTTATGAGCCACAACTGACATTTGAAATTCACCCAAAGGAAGTTTTATGAGGCCTTAAATTGTAGGTCACGGGTGGAAGCCTCTTTAAATTGTTCATAAAATATTTTGTCAGTTCTGTGAGAACAATGGTGTCTGTCTGTTAGGTGATTACTCTTCATTTTCTAGAAAGGCAAAGGAATGGACAAGTCATGTTTTGTCATAAATGCGAATCTGGGCTTAATTCAACAAAAGGATTGCGATCAGGATGACAGTTTAGTAGTAAAACACAATGTTTGGGAAAAAAAATAAAAAAACATGAAGACTATGTCATGGGGTTAGAAAAAGTCCAAAGACATTACCCTCTAAAGCAGGGATCTCAAAACTACGGCCCTCCAGCTGTTGCAGAACTACACATCCCATGAGGCATTGTAAAACTCTGACATTCACAGACATCACTAGGCATGATGGGAAATATAGTTCCTGAACATCTAGAGGGCCATAGTTTGGAGACCCCTGCTCTAAAGAAACCCAAGTCATACTTCCCTGTTCAGCTGGTTTGCAGAAACCTTACAACCTTAGTTGTTCTATCATTATGTTAGGGATGATGCTATCATTATAGCGTTGTTGTACTTTGAGATTCGGACCTATGTGGCTTTTATGCATGATGATTCTATTGTACTTTGTCTTTCTTTATTCATAATAATAAAAAAGATTGGAAGAAATATACCTAGAACAATGGCAAGCTGTGCCACTTATGCACTCTAACAGAATCCGGTTGTTCAATCCTGCACCAAGTCCCTCTCTTCCTAACAAGGTTTAACCTCCCTGGCAGTTTTCCTGAGTGTGGCTCGGGGTTAAATTTCAGCACCATTAGCGGTAACCCCGAGCCACACTCAGGATTGCATTGGAGGATCCTGGTGGTGTACTTACCTTGTCCCCAGGATCCTGCGATGTCCCCCCGCTGTGTCCGCGGGCTCTGTCCTCTGCCCGAAGCCTCTGTGTGCCAGGCTCCGTTCTCTGCGAGCGTCATGAAGCACCGGGGCGGAGCCGAGCGGCAAATAAAAAAAATGAAAAATCATAATACAGTACAGTGTAATCTTACAGATTACATTACTGTATGAAATTATTTCACATCCCTTTTGTCCCCAGTGCTTGGTCCAATGCCCTGCATGCAGTTTTATATTATATATACTGTTCTTTCTGCCTGGAAACTGGAGATTGTCCATAGCAACCAAAAAGTGTCCCTTTATGTCAAAAGTGGTTTTAGACAGCTAGAAAACAGCACTAGTAAATTAGAACACTTGCAGAATTGAGCGATAGTGAATTGTGGTGAAATACATTTTATTATTATTATTTTTTATAATTATTTATTATATTATAATTTATGATTTTGTGTTTCAAACTTCATCATACCCGGGATATCTACTAGACTCTTGTTTGGACAGATTTAGGTGTGTTATTGCTAAGAATTACAGGCCTACAATATAAAACGCCAAATTTCTACGCAAAATAATTGTACCGATTTGAGACGCAAAAATCTGACATAATCATACCGCCAGGGAGGTTAAAGCAATTAATAAAAGGGGTCTTTATAAGTAAGGAGAGAACAGATATCTGTGACATTTGTATTTCTTTTTTTTCTAGAATAAAGGTTCTATAAATTTTTTCAGCCATACACAAAAGACCATTCAAGTCCGTTCACAGTGCAAAACCATTGATAAAGAAATACAAAAGGTTGACATTTTTATTGCTATGTAAAAATCCAAACAAAGAAGTATACTGTTGAAATACATGTCCTAGCTGCCAAAAAATTTGTATTTCTGTTCAGCCAGGTTTAATCCAGAAACCATTGCAAGGGAGCACAGCAAGGTCCTGGTCATTTACTATTCTTCATTGAATTGGATAGTGAAAGAGCAGCATATCTGTTATGAGGCCATCTCTATGATCTCTCCTTCAACCAATAAAGATAAAGTGTTAGATTATAGGAAATCCAGATTGGCTCTCAGTGCAGCCCCTTCCTCTTGCAAACTGAAAGCTGATTTAGAGGGGGTTATAGGAGGCTCTGTTGGGGCCATCTCTATGCTCTTTCCTTCAATCAGAAAGCTCAAATGTGTTAGATTAGTGGAAATCCAGATTGGTTTACAGTGCTGCCACTTCCACTTGCAGTCTGAACGCTGATTTGGGAGATGTTATAACAGGCTGGTACAAAGACGAAGGTATTATTTAAAGCAGAGATGGATGTCAGTGGTGGTGTAGGAGATGGTGGAATGATGTACAATAAAAGGATGGGGCAGACAAATTTAGGTAGCACCAGCTTGTGTGTAAGTGCCCGCTACCCATCCACCTAAAAAAAAAAAAATTGTCTAAAAGTCATAATTTGTTTCCTATAATGCAAGGGAATCATTTCAAATGGTTAAAAGAAAACCTGCTGCAAACCCCCTTTCAAACCATACTCTGATACCTGAATTATTATTTCAGGAGATCATCACTGGGTAGAAAGTGGACAAACTGCTACAGGTAAGTGAAATTAAATTGCAGGCATTGTTATAATACAAGTAGCCTGACACAGCCAGTGTTGCTTCTCCAGCAGTCTCAGGGCCCTGGTGCATTGCCTGCACTGCTGTGCCTGCAGTTCTGCCTTGGCTTTACACAATTACTGACAGAGAAATTGCTCAGCAGCCATCTTTGTTCATTACTCTACAGCAGCAGTTATCTGCAGACACAATCTTTTGAAATAAATAACAAATTCACTTATAATGCATTCTATACCTCTTGGCAAGAGAAAAAAAGAAGCATCCATGGCGCCTGGATTCTATAAATATCATAAAGGAGAGCGCTATGGTCAAAATACAGAGAATGCAATACTATGCTATTTATAGAACTAAGGCTGTATATTTCTCAATTTTTAATCATTTCCACATAGGATTCATTCAGAAATATTACTGAAAAAAATATTCCCTTGGTTCTATAAATACTGCATTAAAAACTAAGATGGTGTGGTGTATAGATCATGACTGCTTAACCACTTACCCACTGGGCAGTTAAACCCCCTTCCTAACCAGACCAATTTTCAGCTTTCGGTGCTCTCACACTTTGAATGACAATTACTCCGTCATGCAACACTGTACCCAAATACATTTTGTGTCCTTTTTTTCACACAAATAGAGCTTTCTTTTGGTGGTATTTAATCACCACTGGGTTTTTTATTTTTTGCGCTATAAATCAAAAAATACAGAAAATTCGGTAAAAAAAATAAAAAAATTCTTTGTTTCTATTAAAAATTATTGGCGAGTATTGGCAGAGTATTGGCCAGTATTGGCAGAGTATTGGCAGAGTATTACAGTGTTGCACAGTATTGGTAGAGTATTGCAGTGGTGGCAGAGCAATGCACAGTGGTTGCAGAGCATTGCACAGTGGTGGCAGAGCATTGCACAGTGGTGGCAGAGCATTGCACAGTGGTGGCAGAGCATTGCACAGTGGTAGCAGAGTATTGCACAGTGGTGGCAGTGTATTGACCAGCGCTGTGGGCACTACACATCCAGCCGACAGCGCTGGTCCTATATCTCCCCCTCTCCGCTTCTCCCCTCTCTGTACCGATCGGTACAGAGAGGGGAGGGAGGAACCGGCGTCATGACGTCTGTCATTTGACGGAGCGATCACGTGGTAAACGGCCGCTATCAGCGGCCGTTTACCATGATGCGCCGGGTCACGGATGTTCCTGAGTGCGCGCCCCAGGGGGCGCGCGGGAGCAAGTTTCTGGGAGGACGTCCACTTAGAACAAGCCGACCGCTCTGTGGCCGTCTTTCGACTATAGCGCGGTCAGCATGTGGTTAAAGAGAACCTGTGTCTTAGGCCACTAAGTAAAAACACTGAGCGCTTTTGAAGAGCTTTTCAGGCGCTTTTGAAGAGCTTTCCATTCATTTCAATGGGGAGGGGAGTTTTTCACAGCCCTGCCAGCACACTGCCCCAGTGTGAAAGCGTTCATTGATTTTAATGGAAATACGTTTTTGTGAGCTTTTTAGGCGCTGTTTTTAGTGTGAAAACACCTGAAAAGGGCCTCAGTGTGAAAGTGGTCTTAGGGATAGGTTATTAACCAACAAATATACCACGATAGAGCAGCTTTGCTTGAGGATATGCAAACAGACTTTCTTACGGTTCCGATATACACATAGCTATATGCATGTCTACCCCCCTGTCCCCATATAGTGATTCCCGATGATAGCTTGCTAAATCAGCGGTCGTTACATGAAGTAATGTAGGTGAAGCCAATTTTCCGGGCCCTCTGGAGTAGAAAAGGTCCTGACATCAGTGGGAAAAAACAAGGCCCCGTATTTGGTGCTGGTGGGATAAATTGTGCCTCATCATTGGTGTCATTGGGAGGAATTGAGCCCAATTGTTGGTGTCATTGGGAGGAATTGTGCCCCCAATTTTTTTTTGTCATTGGAAGGAATTGTGTCCATTCATTGGGGTTAGTGGGGGGTTGATTATACCCAATTGTTGGTTTCAGTGGATGAAACAGTGCCCCAAGGGCCAGATAAAAGTAAGCCGTAGTTTGACTCCATGGGTCTACAATGTTATTTCTAATTAATGTTAATACCTATTTATATGTTTGGAGACAACTGCCCTAAGACAAATGGATACTCCATGGGTCTACAATGTTATTTCTAATTAATTTTAATATATATTTATATGTTTTGCTACAGTGCCTTGAAAAAGTATTCATACCCCTTGACATTTCCCATATTTTGTCATGTTACAAGCAAAAACGGAAATTTATTTTATTGGGATTTTATGTGATAGACCAACACAAAGTAGCACATAATTCTGAAGTGGAGAGAAAATTATAAATGGTTTCAATTTTTTTTACAAATAAATAGCTGAAAATATCTAAAAAGTGTGGTGTGCATTTGTATTCAGCCCCCCTGAGTCAATACTTATTAGAACCACATTTCACTGCAATTACAGCTGCAAGTCTTTTTGGGGATGTCTCTACCAGCTTTGCACAGCTGTGACAGAGTGACATTTTTGCCCATTCTCCTTTGCAAAATAGCCCAAGCTCTGTCAGATTGGATGGAGTCTCTTGCCACAGATTTTTAACTGGATTTAGGTCTGGACTTTGACTGGGCCATTCTAACACATGAATATGTTTTGATCTAAACCATTCCATTGCAGCTCTGTTTAGGGTCATTGTCCCGCTGGAAGGTGAACCTCCGCCCCAGTCTCAAGTGTTTTGCTAACAGGTCTTCTAAGATTGCCCTGTATTTGGCTCCATCCATCTTCTCATCAACTCTGACCAGTTTTCTTGTCCCTGCTGAAGAAAAGCATCCCCACATTGTGATGCTGCCACCACCATGTTTCACAGTGGGAATGGTGTGTTTAGTGTGATGAGCAGTGTTCGTTTTCTACCACACATAGCGTTTTTCTTGTAGGCCAAAAAGTTCAATTTTGATTGGGGCATAATAAAGTCACATGCTTACATAAAAGCCAGTCTGCCTTCATTACTGTGTGTCACATTGAAACAGGTACTTTCCAATCTATGGAAAAAAACACCATACAGTTGGTCCTCCCAGGCTTATTAACTACATAATGGCAATAAAACACCTAGCCATAGAGATAAATACAGGGAAGGGGAACTAGCAATGCTCCAAATACCTTAGTTAGCTGGTTCAAAGGGTAAAATCACTCACAGTCACGTATATACATTCCCAGGGGATATGCGAGTATCCAATACCGGCAGGTGAAACAATCACCATCTGGGGAGCAGAGCAAACAGATATACCATAAATAGCCAGGAGAATGTGGACACACACCTAGCCAAAAAAGCCACAGTGAAGGGTAATGAATAAACTACCTGGATGTACTAGGTTCCGGATGTGGGGTATTCGGGTTCACTGCTCCAGTAGTGGGGCGAGACTATGTCTTTAAGCACCATATTCTTGGTGAGATCACGTACATACACACACTTGTACTACCATGTTAACTCCGTACTGTTTTTTAACTTGAGTATATTTCTTCAAATAGAATTACTGAAGCTCCTGAAGAAGCGACAACAGGTCGCAAAACATGTAGAGCGAGCAATTATTTTTAACCTATGAGGACTGTGGGAATCACCAAGAGGGACGCTACATCACAGTGTGGGCATTTTTTCAATATTGCCACACAGGGAGTATTTCGTAGTGCTACCTCTGGGGTTAAACACTGTGTCCCACATTGCTTTAATATACATTTTGTGTTGTATATGTATGCATTTGCATGTGAATTATTAAAATTTGTATATTTTTTATATGTGCCTACAAAGTCCATTATTCCTTCAATAAGCATTCATGCTGTAGGAGGGCAGCAAGAACACACAAGACCCCCAGGCTGCCTGATGAATACAACTGCATATATTACAGAAAGCCTTGATGTGTGGGTTCTAATAATTTGTATTGAAAATGGTCATGCTTCCAAAAAGTTTAACACACATTAAGTAGAAATAACTTAATACATATGATAATACATATGAGCATACAAATTCAGTAATGGTAAATGAATACATAAAAATATGTTTTCATCACCAATACGCACTAAAAATGATCCTGTTCTGTTGGCATATTTAAACACACAGAAAAACATATTTAGTACAGTCAAAAAGCAAACACTAAGTATATTACATATATATAAGTCTGCCCCCCACTTCACCTTACTCTACACCCCTGGAGTCCCCAGTACCAAGCATTCTGCACCACCTGCATCATGAATAATCCATCTGTACCCACATTACCCCTCACTTGTATCCATTTTCATTCTCCCCCACTACCCAGCACTCTGCATCCCCCATAGCTACAAATTCTGCATCCCCCCTATTACCCCACACCTTGCACCCCCCCCCCTTAACTACTCTGTACCCCCTGCATTCTCCATTTTATATCACTTTGCATACACTGCTCTCTGCAACCCCCATTACACCTCAATCTGCATTCTCCATTATTGTGCTCTTTCCACCCCCGCCAAGCCTCACTCTGCACTCCTGCATCCCCCAGTACCCTGCACCCCCTGCATCCTCCAATATGCCACAAAAGAGTGAAGCTTCATATCATAGCTGTAGCATTGTCACTGTTCCCTCTACAGCAAAAAGCAGATCATCAAGCTTTTTATGCAAAGTTAGCCTGGCACTGCCCCCTCTCCTGCCAGGAATAAGGGATTCTGCGTGTGTTCGAGATGAGGAGTGTAGAAGAGGGGGACCCAGCGTTAGGAAGTTGGACTGTAAGATGTCCAGGCTGCCCCAGCTGACCTGGGTCAAAGCCTCATACAGGAGGCCTGCCTGTTCCACCCTATCAGCAGCCATGCATACAAGGCTTTATTTTGGTACAATTTTTAATGTATACCCAGACTTCCTAATATCGGCTGACTTATTATTTATAAAAAAAAAAAATACAAAAAAAAAATATCTGACAGCTGTCAAAAAATTTCACAAATCTCGGAAAGCCCCAGGAACGGACACATGTCAGCAGGCTCGGCCCGGAGAGACCTGGGGCCACAATTCAACACCGTAGCCGATCGACCCGAATCCAAGATGGAGGGCACCATGCAGCCACACACTCCAGGCACAGAGGAGCTCTCCAGACTTAGGCAAACCCTGGCTCCAGCTACCTTAATCTTCACCCCGGGGACCCACGTGAGTAACCACCAGACCATGGCCCCCTCCCCGGCCTCCACAGAATCCCTTATTGAACACTTTATGGAGGATCTCCTGGACTCCCCTCTAGGGGCCTCCCCCTCTCTGTACAACAGATATGCCTAAAGCCTCGTACACACGATCAGATTTTCCGCAGACAAAACCTCAGACTTTTGTCCAAAGACGTGTGCCTGGATTTTGTCTTGCATACAAATGACAAGGAATTGGCGACCAACAAACACAAACGTAGTGACGTACTATGTGTTTTTTCAGCTCTTTAGTGCCACCCTTTGGGCTCCTTCTGCTAATTTCATGTTAGTAGAAGTTTGGTGAGTGTTGATTCATGCTTTTCCATTTAGCGCTTTTCATTTTGAGCTTTTCAGTTCGTTTCTAAACAGCCGTTCGTCAATCAGACATGTTGCGGGAATCAGAGATGATAACGTGTTTTTTATTATTGGCCTTGGAGTTATTGCTTTGACCCAAATCCAGTCCAGGAACAGGAGTAGGAGGATTTCTTGGACCATAAATTGGTTGCTTTTTTAATCGTGACCATTTATGTCATATGCCTTTGCAGCAGGATCTCCAGGAGAATAATCCGGATTATTTTCGGAATTATCTCCGGATGACAGACCCTGCTTTCACCAACTCTTGTGAATACTGACCCCCTATATTAAGAAGCAGGACACATGCATGAGGCTTTTATTTTATTTTTTGGATAATTATTTGATTTGGTATATTTTCTATATTTTTGGATGCATAAATGCACTTTTTGGTTAAGTTATATTGGCAGATAGCATGTCTAATTTTATTTGTTTTCTTTTTTTAATGCACAATAAAAAAATTCTGGAGAATAATACTTGGCTATGTGTTTTTACTTCAAATGACAGTTTGGGAGTAGGCAGTTACATTTAAAAAAATACAATGTAAAATTGACAAGGAACATAGTTCATCGAAATATCGTTGATCTTAAAAACTACAGAATAATGGTGTTGTGGTAACTTGCCCAAAAATAAAAAAGCATAATATATTTATTTTTCTTGATATCACTAGAAAATAAAAGCCTTTTAAAATACATTTGGCAGAACTCCATCAATATCATCAGCAAAGCATCTTCATTATTATCCAATTAAAGAAGAGGAGAATGTGCGCTGCATTTCAAAATTTGCAGCGTCACGAATGTCAATTCTCTATTACGAATGCTAGTTTACAAGACCGACCGCTTCTGGTTCGTCCTTGCTTCCGAGCATGCGTGTTTGTGCTTTGGACTTTTGTCCAAGGGACTTGCGTACACACGCTCGTAAAATCCGACAACAGATATTTGTCCAAGGACAATTTTAAAGCCTGCCATCCAACATTTGTCCGTGGAAAATCCGACAACAATTGTCTGATGGAGCATACAAAATTTTCTGCCCACAGCCTCTATTTACACAATTCCCATCGGAAAATCCGATCGTGTGTACACGGCTTTATACATCTTACATGTAACCCAACTCCATCCTCACATCTCCTGACCTTTTCATGAAACTGTCAGATCTGCTGGACAGGGGACTACCACAAACAGTAGCCAAAATCACTGGTGATGTCTGGGAGGACTTCCAGAACTTGGGATCCAGGATGGAATAGAAAGTAAACTGGACATTGCTGTCTCCAAAACTAAACAGAACTCTGGTCACATTCAGGTTCTCCAGTATCAACTAGACCCAGCCTTATCCAGGATTGATGACCTGGAAAATAGGTCCAGGAGACAGAATTTCTGAATCAGAGCCCTCCCGAAATCAATCACTGACACCATGTCTGTCATGCAAGATTTCCTCAAACAATTGATTCCCAACATCCCGCCACACAAACTGGAGCTAGACCGGGCCCACAGGACCCTGGGCCCTCTGAGAAAAGATTCTGGGGGCAACCTAAGCCCCACGAGAGCTTAAGTGCTACCCACTCTCTTTTTTGGTTTTCCTATTTGTTATGTTCAGTTTGTTTCATCATTTTGTATTGTGCATATTGCATTGCGTATTGTGTCTTTGACGCCAGGCGTCTATTTTTAGCATTTGCAATAAAAAATTTTTTTTTTATCTATTCGTGTTTATTATGGTGGTCTGATTAAAGTCCCAACCTAGGGGGTATTTTTTGGTCTTCACTCAGGGATGGGACCACCACAATTTTCTCTTTACCACAGTGGGAGTTTGCCCTTTTTTGTACTCTGAGAAAAGATGGCTCCCCCAGAGACATAGTGGTGAAACCCCATTTCTTCTCCATTAAGGACGAAGTGATGATGTGTCGCTTCCAATCTCCCCTAACTTGCCGAGGGCATGCCATACAAGTGTTTGCTGACATCTCGCCAACCACTATTCAAAAATGGAGATCTTTAAAACCCCTTCTAACCATGCTATCTCAACGTGACATCAAGTACAGATGGTCCTTCCCCTTTGCTTTAAAGTTCGACTTCAAAGGCAAGATGCATTCCTTCCACAGCTTCCAGGATGGTGAACGTCTCCTCTTGCATCTATGTCTCATCTCGCAAGAAGTGGCTATGGACTTTGCCAACTCCAGCTTCGGATCAGCCAAGCGTCCATCTACCACAAGCCCCCTGACGACTGTCTGGAACAAACCTAATCCAAAACGCCCCAAGGACTCTAGACCCCTCTGATATCTCAGACCCAAACCCTGACACCAATTCCATTATTTTTCCTCCCAAGACCAGGAAGGTCATGGGGCGGGTAGCCCTCAGTTCCCATTTTTACCACTCCTTAGTTCTTAGTCTATATCAAGTTAGCTGTTTTTGACTTTATACAAGTTTGAACTTTATTGGCTGAACATTTCTTTATTGTTACTCTGGGTCCATCCATTGCCCTACTCTGTGCTGCGACCCCGAACGGGAGGTTTGGATCCTTACCCAACAGGTGGAGCAGGCGAGCCCCCCCAGGACTGTGTGCCTGGGACTATAAGGTCCCCCATACCTTAGCATTCTTTTGCATTGTTATTTTGGTGTGCCGAGGCCAAGGCAGTATTGCAGTGCCTCCCCCTACCCCATGGAGTTGGTTTTACCTTCTCCCTGGGTTAGGTTTCCACCCCTCTTAGAGGAAGTGGCCATATTTTGTTTATGGAAAAAATAAACCCCGCTTGACAAGAAAAAATTAACAAATAATACCTAAAAACTTTATAGGCTGCAGCTCAAGGTGGGATACACACACAGAAATGGAAAAAAACTGTTAAAAAGCTGCGCCGATGGCACTAATTAGAATAATCAATTAATAAAAATAAAGAACTAAAAATAAAGACAATTGAAATATTTAGCCAGTTCAATCATATATATAAGTCCATATCCATTAATCATCAATTGCAGATAATAAAAATGCCATGGAAATATTTCATTAGCAAGGATAAAAAAATTGTGTTATTAAAAAAACAAAAAAGTCCAAATAAGAGTCCTAATTAACCACTTGCTTACTGGGCACTTAAACCCCCCTCCTATCCAGACCAATTTTCAGCTTTCAGCGCTGATGCACTTTGAATGACAATTGCGCGGTCATACAACACTGTACCCAAATTAAATTTTTATTTTTTTTCCCCCCAAATAGAGCTTTCTTTTGGTGGTATTTGATCACCTGTGCAATTTTTATTTTTTGTTAAAGAAATGTAAAAAGACTGAATTTAAAAAAAAGAAAAAAAAAAAGAAAAGATGTTATCTTGTTTTTTTATCTTAAAAGGGGTAAAAATAGGTGGCACTTGTGGGCGCTTTCAGGTTGCAATTATGAGGCATAATTTCCTCTTCTGTTTCGGGACCGATGTCCCTTAAAGATGAGCCGGTGATCTGCTTGCGCCCTGCGATCACCAAGCTTTTGTTTTGATCATGTGATCAGCTGTCATTGGCTGACAGCTGATCACATGGTAAGGGGCTGGGAGCGGCCCCTTACTCAGATCGGTGATCACCCGAGTCTCAGTGACTCGGTGATCACAGGGCGCACGCAGGGAGCATGCACAGGCCATATGACGGCCTCCCGGAAATTCATATCCGCGCTGTGGCCGTCATTCGGCCATAGCGCGAATGTCAAGTGGTTAAAACACCACAGTGACTTCACATATGCTTTGTAGAGTGAAGAAAAGTGCCCAACTACCAAGATGATATTGCGCTTACCAGATGGCGAAGCGTAATGAGCATGTAACCTGACCCGTCAGCAGCCTGAAGCATGTGTTAATGGACCTTACAGCAAAAAACATGGACCTTACATAAAAAAGAAAGTAATGCACTTATAAAAGTACTTGCATCGATCGCATAAAAACAACAACAAAGCCGGCCGGCAATTTCGGGAGCCCGTCCTCCCCTCATGTAGCGTGGTGGCTTCACTGCGTGCCTTCCCATCTGGGAACGTCACCACGCTACATGAGGGGAGGACAGGCTCCCGAAATTGCCAGATGGCTTTGTTGTCGTTTTTATGTGATCGATGCAAGTACTTTTATAAGTGCATTACTTTCTTTTTTATTATTAAAATGTTTAAGCAGTCTCACACTATGGGCAGTCTCTTTTCTTTTTGAGCAACTATTGGAGAAATTGACCTGTGGAATTTTTGAGTACCGATCTTAGTGCAAGGTTCCGATCCAGTTTGCTGTAAGGTCCATTAACACATGCTTCAGGCTGCTGATGGGTCAGGTTACATGTTCATTAAACTTAGCCATCTGGTAAGCACAATATCATCTTGGTGGTCGGCCATTTTTCTTCACTCTACAAAGCATATGCCGGCTTCTCAATGCCCTTGTCTAAAGCCGATCGCTCCAGTTATTGTCTCTTAATCAATCTTGCTGGATGTTATCTTGATGTTCTTTATGTCATTGCATCTATGTGCTTTGTTACTTTTATGAAAATTCAATAAAAATCTTTGAAAGTATAAGTAATAATTAAGGGCCTAGACTCTACAGATATAAGTCAATGTAATATGACTATAACCCAGTCCTGTAAGTGTTCGTAAAAGTAATAAAGCCAAGTCCCAGATTAAACAGACATCCTTGTTCCTTCACTTGCCCCACATATTGTCACTTAGAAAGGTCAGTGTTTGCTCTCTATGATGTGTCAGTTAAAAATGGCAATTTTGTGGGGGGAAAAGGGGGGAATTTGTGGATAGTATTTTTACAAAAGTAAAAGTTAACTGTGCCTAATAAAAAAAAAATGGAAAATGTACCTTATGGCTTGAATTCCTCTTGAAAAAATATCAGTGTAAGGGTGCCTAGAGTGCCAACTGCCTCAAAGTTGTATATCTGGAATGTTACATCTAAGGCACTCTGACTGCTAATCTCAGGAGATTGGGCATGAATTGAGGAATGTTCTCCATGTTGGAAACACTTACAAGAGAAAGCAAAACCCTGCCACTACCAAGGTGGCTGCCTCCACACTAAGACCGTGCATAGCAAGGTAGGTAAGTCAGTATGGAGGGGAATCAGCCAAAGGAAGACCACAGGCAATATTGACAATTAGTTCTTCTTGTAACCCTGCCATGAACATTATTGTTGTTCTTTGCTCTTTTGATGGTGGACTCATGAACATGAATATTATTCACAAATGTAACAAAAGGGTCTTTAGGCATTACTCTGAAGTTATTTGAGTTCATCTGGAGTATTGAACGCCTTGCTCTTGGTGTGATCTTTGTTGGTTACCACTTCTGAGGAGGGTAACAATAGTGTTGAATTGCCTCAATTTGTACACAATCTGCCTGCCAGTGGACTCGTGGTACCCAAACACTTTAATTTTGTATCCATTTCCAGATTGGTGAGCATCAATACCTCTCTTTTTTATTTTCTTTGAAATCTCCTTTGTTCAAGCCATGACACAGTTCCATAAACCTGTGTTGGTAAAACAGAAGTATGGCCAAACCTTTTTTTTTTTTTTTTTGGATGACAGGTGTACATTTACTTTGATCCTCCTGAGATTTACAGTTAGCTGATAATGGGCTACTGCCCACTTTTAGCTAACAGGGCAGAGCCGCAACAAGTACAGGAAAGACAATAAAGTTGGAATCTACCTAGCTCCCTGTTTGACAGCTTTCAGGGTGTGGCCAGGGCCGGATTTCCCACAAGGCCACAACTCGGGCGGCAGTGGTGCAGGGGCGGTGCCGCATGCAGGGCTGATCTGCTCGGGTGCAGTGCCGGATTTCCCACAAGGCCACACCCAGGCCACCAGAGAGGTGGGGGCGCTGAAGCGCCAGAGTGCTCCCTTCCTTCCTCCACCTCTTGTTCATTTCCAGCCGTTCACCGCCGCTGTGTTTCCTGCCCAAGCCCCCCCCCACCCCTCCTCCTGCCAGAGAAGGAGAGCAGCTGGGGATAAGATCGGAGGCGGATCGGCTGGTCCCTGTGTGGAGGGAGACCAGTGGCAGCAGTGCGGTGACATCGCGCACGCGGGGGGGGGGGGATTGGGGGCGGTCGGTCCAGTCCGTGCCTGACATGTTCTCCTCCTCCTCTCTGTGTCTCACTCTGTGTGCCTGCTTTGAACAACTACTCTCCAGTTTTTATGTACCCTAATGGAGGGGGGGGGGGGGGGGTCTGTACTAATGGAGGGGTAGGGTCTGTCCTGGGGGTCTTTACTAATGGAGGGGGTTGGTTTGTCCTGGGGGGGTCTGTACTAATGGAGAAGGGGTTTTCCTGGGGGGGGGGGCTGTACTAATGGAGGGGGGGTTTCCTGGGGGGTCTGTACTAATGGAGGGGGGTTTCTTGGGGGGGTCTGTACAAATGGAGGGAGAAAGAGAACCCTGCTGCCCTGTGCCACCAGAGGGAAAGCCACACAGCCTAGCGCCATCCCTGGTGGAGAAAGGAATGGAGTCATTGCAGGAATACAGATCTGGGTGCTACCCAGCAGAGTCGCCACATCAGCGTGAGATGACTCCTGATCAGAGGAACCGTTGCTGTATGGCTGGGTTAGGTGAGAGGGCCAATCGGCCATTATCTACTAACGTCTATAGGAACTGCAATCTCTGACCATCTCCTGTACTATGTCTGCAGTCTCTGACCATCCCCTGTTCTATGTCTGCAGTCTCTTAAATGCAACAGAAAAACAGATCACATTTTAGGTAATTATTGAAAATACAAAAGAGTTCACAAAAAAATGACCACTGTATATGGACAGGACCAACTATGTTTTCTGGATCAGAAAACTGAACAGAATAACACATGTATATTTCATATGTGTGAGTAATTAGCAAGTAGGCAGTACAGGGATCCTGAATTTGGTTCCCACCAAGAATACTGTCTGAATTGAGTTTGTATATTGCACCTAGGGTTGAGCAGATTTCAGGAGGATGCTCTATTTTCCTCCCACAGTTCTAATACATATTGCCTGTTTGTGTGTGTCTGTGCTGTTAGACAGTGAGCTCTTTGGGGACTGATTCAAATGCTTCAATGTTCTCTTTAAAGCATCATGGAAACAATGTGCACATATAACTGAAATATATAAACAACTGGGGTGCAAGCCTTTGAAATATTTTTGAAGGAACTTGTGTTATATTTCTATACTTTTCTATAACAAGACTTGACAATGCCCCACTACACAATTGACTAGAAGAGATAGAGAGTGGGGCATCTTTTATTTTCGCTATCTTCCTACACACAGCGTGACTGTATACAAGATTCTATTGTGTCTATTATTCTCTCAAACTGCTTAGCAAAAGCTTGGGAATTATACTTCAGGAGCCGTCAATGGCCATTTTCTTTACATTTAAAGCAAAAAAAATAAAAATCATTATCAGAAAATATATTTTTTTCCAATTTTCCATAATTTAATTTTCTTTTTTACACCTCCGTTTTGACCCTGACGTGCAATCCATCGTGTGTGATATGATTCTGCATAGATGAAAGTCATTACAAACTCGGTATCATCTTTCTGGGTCTGCACCAGCGAGATTCAATTTCTTTTTTGTCTGGAAATATCTGAGCAACGGAACAGAAGAAAAACTGTCGGGCCAAGAATTGTACATTAGCCTTCAAAATTATACATCAAGATGGCATTTTTTTTTCTGCTGGGCGAGGAGAAAACACTGCGGAGTGCCATAAGACAGACGTACTTACTCTCTACAACACAAACAGAGTTTCAGGACCAGGGACAGCACTACCAATCAATTACAGCCTCATCCTATCGGCCTTATTCTGTCACCGGCTGCTGAACCGTTTATCGCTAGTTCAAGCTGTAGATTTCCCCGTAGACTCTAATGTGATTTTTTTAGCTAAAAAATAGAGATATAACAATATTCCAAATGTGGCATAAAACAAGTATGTCAGCACCTACTTCTCTACAATATTTTTTTTGGTGGTCAGGGTGATTTAAAGTGATTTATACAAATTTACTTTTCAATCAGTTTTTATTGAATTTCATAACATACAGTAAAGATGCAAATTACACATTGTATGCCGTTAAAATAAATTAACTCAGAATAGCACTTAAATAATGTCAACTCAATTATCAATGAAGTGTTACAGAACAAGAATTACTGTTATTAAAATGCTACAAAACGCAATACATTCAATATAGAAGTATAAGATCAATATAGTAACATAAGATCAAATAGAAGTATATGTCCTCTAGACACCCCCATGGGGACTACACTGTGTCTAAGAGGAGAACGTTGCCACAATAATAGAACTTATCCAGGAACCTGTGTCCATACTCTAGAACCCAGAGGCAAAAGTGTATATCAATCTGTTAGATATGAGTGTTACAAAAAGTTAGTAATAGTCGACCATTGTTCCCATGATGCCCACTTGTTTTTTTCCTTGGGTAATTTACCCTCACTGGATGCCATCATTAATTCATAACTATAATGTAGGTTTACGGTATCTAAGAGGTGAGTGATAGAGGGAGTTGTATCTGACTTCCATAATCTGGTTATAGTTAACCTAGCTGCCAATAGGATATGTGTCGTCACATGACGAAATGAAAAGGGTATGTCTTCAATGGATAAATTCAGGATAGCTAGACCCGGAGACATTGGTATATCTATCTGGGATATATCTTTTAAGAGAAGAAAAACGGTTTTCCAGTATTCCTGTATGAGGGTACATTCCCAAAATATGTGGAATATGCTTCCTATGTTGGAATTACATCTCCAGCACTTATTAGATAATGTGGGATAGAATGTTGCCAAGCGAGAAGGCGTCAAATACCATCTAAGGGACAATTTTTGTGTGAGTTCCCACAACGCAGAGCTTTTCGTGGATTTGTATACACTTCGTATCTGTATAAGTCGTTGCTAGATCATTTTCCCAGTGTGTATGTGGTGTGGATTTAGTAAATACACGCTTTTGGTTCAGGGTGTTGTATACAAGTGAAATACCCTTCTGTTTAGGAAATTCAAAGTGCAGGTATTTCCATATTAGTGAAGAAACTGTATATAAGAGAGGTTTGATTTTGTTAAGGCATTTCAGAAGTTTGGAATATGCAATAAAGTCTGATTCAGGCAAGTGAAATTCATTTTGGAGGGTTGAAAAGGATTTTGGGTTTGAGTCATGAAATAGTTGATTTATGAATGAGATTTTTCGGTTAGACCAATGGGATGTAGATAATTCAGGTGAGATGTGGTTTAAGACTTCTATAGGTATCGGTATCTGTGTAGTAGTGGGTTCTTGATGGATAGTTTGGGTTAGAATTTTCCATGCTCTGACCGTGGCTATCATGGTAGGGGGAATCGCTTTTGGTATTTTAGCGTCTAATGGAGTGCTCAACAACCAATTTTTTAAACTAGGATGAAATAGTAAGGAAAGTTCTATATTGCACCAGTTTTTATTCGGATCTTGCTGAAACCACTCAGTTGCTTGAGCTATGATCGCTGCAGTGTGATAATCTGTAAAATCTATTGAACCTGATCCTCCCGCTAATTTGTGTATCCTAAGTATAGAATGAGCGCATCTAGGTTTTGTACCGTGCCAAATACATCGGTTGAGTATCGTTTGAAGTGACTTAAAGTAATATTTAGGAATAGGAATAGGAATGGTCCTAAACAGGTATAAAATTTGAGGTAAATGCATCATCTTGAACGCCGCTAATCTGCCAGACCATGACAGTTCCATTTTAGCTAATTTCTGAGATTCAGTACGTAATTTATCTAAGAGAGGCTTGAAGTTTGATGAAAAGAGGAGTTTAGTGGTTCTAGTGAGTTGAATACCTAGGTAAGAAATGCTGTGTTCAGACCATGTGAAGGGGTATTGGGCTTGTAATAGTAATTTAGTGGTGGAATTCAATTTGAGATCTAGTATTTGTGATTTGGTGACATTTAGTTTGTAAAATGATATTCGTCCAAACCAATCTAAAACGTCTCGGGCTGCTGCTAAGGAGGAGGTAGGATTTGATAATATTAAAATCACATCATCAGCAAAAAGACTAATCTTATGAGTAGTGTTGCCAACAGTTATGCCTGAGATGTTCGAGTTCGTGCGTATGTGCTCAGCTAAAGGTTCTATAGTTAGATCAAAAATTAAGGGCGACAATGGGCAACCCTGACGGGTACCGTTCGAAATTTGGAATGGATGAGATATCATATTAGCCGAAAAAACTTGAGCAGCTGGGCAAGTGTATAGTGCCATGATAGCATTATAAATATTGTCTTTAAACCCAAATTTCATGAGAACTTTCTGTAGATAGGTCCAGTGCACCCGATCAAATGCCTTCTCTGCATCTAAAGAAAGAAGCAGAGAAGGTGTTCCACTGGAATTTACGCAATGGATTAAGTCAATCATGCGACGCGTCGCGTCGGATGCTTGCCTCCCTTTAATAAATCCTGTTTGGTCATTGTGAATCAGGTCTGGCATAATCTTCATTAAGCGTCTAGCAATAGATTTGGCGTATATTTTTAAATCAAGGTTAAGTAAGGAGATTGGCCGGAAGTTTTGTGGGGCAGTCGGATCTTTTTCAGGTTTTGGGAGAGTGATAATTAATGCGTTTAGCGATTCTACAGGGAATTTGGAAGAATATGCAGCTTGGTTAAGAAATTTCAGCAAGTGTGGAATCAAATAGGTAGAGAATTGTTTGAAGTATTCCCCTGTAAGGCCATCCGGGCCTGGTGTTTTGTTACAAGGCAGTGATGAGATGGTAGCTAGAAGTTCTGGTGCTGAAAAAGGAGCATTTAAATAAGACAATTGTGTTTCTGTCAGAGTCGGTAAATTTATCTTATGGAGAAAGTCATCAATTTCCTCTGGGGATGGTTGGTGGGTTGTAGGGTCATTCTTGAGATTATATAGGTCACTATAGTAATCGCTAAAAGCATTCGCAATGTCTTGTGGATTAGATAGCTTCACTTTCGAGTGTGGGTGGAATAAGAAGGGAATTTTAGATTTAACTCTAGCCCCTTTGATACGTTGTGCTAATCTTTTTCCTGCCTTATTGGATGTGGAATAAGAGATGGCTTTGAATTTGCGTTGCATATGTTCGTATGTATGGAGAAGAAGCAGCCTGAGTTCCTGTCTAAGCGACATTAATTGTGCTAGTGTAGTGGGACATGCAGATGACTTATGGTCTGCCTCCAAATGAGCAATTTGGGAAGTAAGGGAGTCTATTTGTTGTGTTCTTTTTTTTTTGTGAATGGAGCCCAGTTTTATAAGAACACCTCTCATTACCGCTTTATGCGCGTTCCACACCACGGCAGGATCCCCCACTGAATCAGCGTTTAATTCAAAATATTCTTTTAAATGAGTAGCAATTTCTTTGGAGTATGTAGCATGTTGTAATATGAAATTATTGGCTCTCCAGAGAAAAGAGTTCCTTTGAGGAGACGTATCATCAATAATTATCGAAATTGGGTTGTGGTCTGACCATGTCATGGTGTGGATAACAGAGGTAGTCACCTTTTGTAATAACACTTTATCAACAACAAACATGTCAATTCTGGAATACGACTTGTGTTGCGGGGAGAAATAAGTATAATCCCTCTCTGATCCATGGTGGCATCTCCAGACATCGTAAAGATCAGACGATGTCAGGATTTGCCCCAGGGGAGAGGGTCTTCTCTTATCCGCTGAAGTAGTGTCCATATAAATATCTGCAACCATATTAAAGTCTCCGCATACAAGGAGATATCCTTGTTGTAACTCTTTAATTTTGGTCAAAGTCTTTTTGACAAAATTTGCCTGTCTAGAATTGGGAGCATACAAGTTGAGTAAGGTATATTTAGTTCCATTAATCATACAGATTAAAATAAGAAAACGACCATTGGGGTCACCTATTTCTTTTATGAGGTGGAAGTCAGTGTCTTTCTTGATCGCTACAAGCACTCCTCTCTTCTTGGAAGAGAAATTAGAATAGAAAATATGGGGAAATTTGTTACTGCGACATAAAGTGGCTGAAAGTGGGGTCAAGTGTGTCTCTTGGACACATAAGATATCACTATCAAGCTTTTCAGCAGTATGCCACAAAGATTGTCTCTTTGCTGGGTGGTTGAGACCCTTGGCGTTCAAGGATACTATCGTGAATGGCATATTTCCTGTTGTGGCTAAGTGATGGATTGTGGGAGACTATAACACTTACAGTTTGCAGATATTTCTTGGTGTATACAGTAAATTCAGTTCCTTTTGGCTTATCAGGATACCTGGGTTCCGTAACTAGATGTATTTCTATAAAACCTGGAATGAAATTACAATTATATATAACAGCTATTTAAAAATATAGCAAAAGATATGAAAACAGGATGCGGCAGATTTGTGTCAAGCACAAAAAAAAAGCAAAGAGTCAGCTTTTACTGCTGCAGTGTGGAACAGTTAATACCAAAGGCAAGTGAGATCAAACAAAATTCCTGGAGGGGACGCTATAAACGTAGTTAGCGGACCGCTCAGGAGCCAGATACTTCCATAGGTTGATGATTCCGGGATCTTTGATTGTAGTGATATGTTGAAGGACGTTTTGGAAGAAGCGAAGTTTCATCTTTGTGGTATTCCGGGATTATTCCCCATTCTTTCAAAAGTTTCAAACCCTTGTGTAGGTCATTTATTATATGAGTGGATCCGTTTTTGGAGACAATTAGTGTGGCCGGGTAGCGCCATTTGTATAGAATCTTATGGTTTTGCATTCCTTTAGTTATGGGGTTTAAATCTCTACGTAGTTGAAGCGTATATCTTGATAAATCAGGAAATATTTGAACACCCTCAAACGGACGTGGTAGAGGGCCTTTCAGTCTGGCTTCTGACATCATTTTTTCTTTAATATGGAAAAAATGGATCCTCATAAGTATATCTCTAGGCACTGATGCAGCCAGGTGTGAAGGTTTTGCAATTCTGTGTATTCTGTCAATTATAATGTCACGTGGCGTAACTTCAGGTAGAATAGTGCGTATAAGTTCTTTGGCGTATTTGGGTAATTCTGGAGTTGTTATATTTTCGGGGACCCCCCTTAACTTGACATTGTTTCGTCTAGAGCGGTCCTCCAAATTTGCTAATTTGCCCCTTATCCACTCTTGTTCATCTTTTACCTCATCAATAGAATCAATGATGTCATTGACTGTGGAGGAGCATTCCATCATACCTTTCTCAATAGTGGATACTCTGTTATCTATTAGACTGACATCTGTAGTGAGTTTAGTAAATAGAGTGGATAAATCAGTCACAAGAGAGGAATGCAGTGATATTAACATCTCTTTCAGTGTAGTGTCAATAACAGGCTGACCGCAGGTTGGGAAGGATGCCATTGAGGAATGTAAGGCCTGGTTAGATTGTAGTGGAATAAAAGCCTGGGGCTCAATTTCTGAGTGAGGTGGCCGCTGTGCTAGAGCATCCATTCTGATTTTTGCCTTAGCTGGGCTGTTCATTAAGGGATCCCCCTCTGTGTCATTGTCATGGGAGCTAGACATCTCCCTGTTTGGTGAGTCACCAGAAATGTTATTAGGGATTACTGTATGTTTAGTCTGAGGCGCTGCTATGCCTTCAGCTCCATTTTGATTCTGACTGACCAGCGCTTCAGGAGGGTACAGGAGTGTGGTGAGCTTTTGGGGCTTGTGGTCCCCAGTTCTCTTACGGGACATTGTTGTGGGTCACTACCGGACTAATGTGGGGAAGTTTTTGTACAAAAATACCGGCTCCAGCGGTCCCTAATCGTTCCGGTTCGTCTCCCTCACAGCAGAGCTCAGCACTAAGCGTCCATCTCTCTTGCCGGCTGGCCACCAATTGTACAAATTTAAAGAGCCCCACAGTTGGAATATAGCAGTCATATTCTGAACATGCACACTTCTGTCTACGCAATTTGCAGTTTTATACCGCTTCTTTGTGACATTCATTGAAGCAATTTACATGTCAAGCGAAATAATAAAATGAAATTCCATATGAAAATGCAATAAAACATTAATGGCTTAGAATTGCTATTTTTTTCTGGGTTTAATAGGCTCAGAAGACTGTCTTCCCTGCCTTGGGGTGTCCTCCCACAGCCTGGGTAGGGGGACCTAGTGGGAGCTCAACTTCTACCTGGACTGCTCTTGGTCTATGTGTATGATGTCTTTTTTAGGTGAGTTGTACACTTTTTGGTGTTGTGATTTGTTTTTTTATTTTTATTTTTTGCTTCCGCCCCAACCTTTTGCAGTGTGTTGATGCTAATGAACCCAGATAGATTTTCAATTCTTAGCTATTAATATTGTATTGCATTTTGAGATGGAATATGATTTTCCTATTTCACTTGACATGTAAATTGCTTCAATGAATGTTCTGAAGAGGCAGTATAAAAAAAAAAAAAAAAAATGCAAAACTTGAAGCTTACAAACAGAAGCTTACGTGTCTAGAATATGACTGCTATAACCTAAATGTGGGGTTCTTTTAATATTATACTTAATAATTTGCACAATAATATTTGTATGGTCACCTATACTCCTATATGGAACATCATAATATCACAGTTTATCATTAGGGATGAGAAATATGTATATATATACGTTGCAGTTTGCAAGTAGTTTACTGGGATTATGCCTGAGGATATTGTTTTTTTCAGCGGGTGGCTGGCTTTCTCTTGAAAGCGTTTCCGAGTGAGTCATGAGCCGCTGGAATGCTTTCAGAAGCAGCGGGAGGGGACGCCCCCCCCGATCACCTTAATTTTTTGGGCTTACCGTTTCCACCGGCTCACCCAAGAAAGAATCCAGCGGTGCGGCGGGCTGGTCACAGAGGCGATAAAAGACTAGAACATCTTTGATTGCCTCTATGGCCTTAGAGGACCGGAGCGGTCATGATGTCACTTTCAATCCAGGGTGGAAGTAAACATTTTTTTTTTTTTTAAAAGAAAAAGATCAAAAAAAAATTTGGGATCTTTTGCTTTTAACGTTAAAGGAGAGATTTGGACGTTTACATTCCTTGTAACAGAAATAAGGCTGGGTTCACGCTAATGTGAATTGTATGTGGGTTTCTCCACATACAATTCGTGTGACAGGAGACTGTGACCGGCTCTCAATGAAGTCGGTTCACACAACTTCGGGGCGGCCACAGTCCGCATTGGAAAAGGGTCCTGTGCGCCTTTAGGCAAAAGTTCTGACCTGATTCGCCCCTGAATCGGTGTACAGGGACGCACTGGACCCCCTGCTGGGACCAGCCAGCTGCATCAGTGTGAACCCAGCCTAAAAGTGATCAAAAGAAAAATTAAAGGGACAGTGTAAAAAAAAAAAAAAAAAAAAATTTAACATGCCCCCATCCCTCTGTGCTGGCGCTCAGAAGCAAAGCATACATAAGTTGTGCACGCATATGTAAACGGTGTTCACACCACACGTGAGGTATTGCCACAAACGCAATAAAGCGCAAGAGCAATAAATCTAGTGCTAGACCTCCTCTGTAACTTTAAGCAAGTAACCTGTAATAGCGTTTAAAGCGTTGCCTATGGGGATTTTTAAATACAGTAGTTTGTCGCCATTCCACGAGCATGCGCAATTTTAAAGAATGACATGTCAAGTATCTATTTACTCGGCATAATATCATCTTTCATATTATACAAAAAAATGGGTGTATATATTGTGTTTTTTTTTTTTTTTTTTTTTTTTTTATTCAAATGTATTTGTTCCAAAAACATATAACATAATGTTTGGGGGTGATAAGTAATTTTCTAGCAAAAAAAAAAAAAACAAAAGGTGCCAGAAAAGGCTTGGTTAATCATTGAATTAGGGTTCTCTTTTTTTAAATGAAATAAACATATATATTTATCAACGTCAATGTTTTTTTCTTAATTTTTAACAGTTTTTATCCTGTCTTTATGCTGTCTAAGCCTGTTCCCACTCCCACAGATCTGAATACAGCAATTTATACACATGCTGCCATTTTGAACTCCGTACCACACATGCACGTTATGTAGTGCATGATATTATGTGCTTTATCTCGTGAATGCGCTGCACAACATTATTTGCATCTGTTGCAATAAAAAAAAAAAACTCTAAATTATCTCAAGGAGATGTTTTCTCTTACCAGCAAATTAATGTAATTTTGTACGGCGAATGCAGAAGATGAGGC
This sequence comes from Lithobates sylvaticus, assembly GCA_028564925.1. Lineage (NCBI taxonomy): Eukaryota > Metazoa > Chordata > Amphibia > Anura > Ranidae > Lithobates > Lithobates sylvaticus. The sequence continues at coordinate 177,857,275 of CM053033.1, forward strand.
CCCTTATACCACGTGCTCTATCTCATGCATGTGAAGTATCACAATACTGCAAGGTCTCAAAGTTTAGGTATGAGATTTCCCTGAAGGCAATGGTGATGTTGCCTTCCCAGGTTGGCCATGTCACCACTGCCTTCAGGAAAACTAGGAAGTGTAAACTAAAAAAAAAAAAAAAAAAATTAGGTAAAAAAAATTAAGAAGAAAGTATTAGGCAATTTCACATCAACATGCAGAGATGCATGCTGATATGAATTTTAATGAAAGGGGGAAAGGTTCACTTTAACAGAGCATTATTTACTACTAGAAAATGGGTACCCCCAACTCCTCCTACTGTCGGGGAATGGCTGAAGGAGATGCACTCTATTGTTGTCTATTAAAAAACAGACTTCTACTATAAGGCGGTGCCCATTGAAGTTCCAGAAAATGTGGGCTTGGTGGCTGGACACACTGGACCTTATGCTCATCAACCTGATCTCTGGCCATTGTTCTAAAGCCAATGCACCACAGACTGGTGGCAATAATTGGCACTCATGCTAGAATGGGTATCCTATCAAATGACAATAGAGCTGAACATGAATGCAGTACACAGTTGTATTATACTGCATATGCTTTATATAATGTTTATTGTACATAATACGATTGCTGGGTTTTCCTATGACAGCAAGATGTGCATGTGCATTCTGATGCTCTGTCAGCATAGGTGTGGAAATTTGCATAACAAGCCCTCAGTCGCAGATCAACTAGGGAATCTGTTGTTTCTATGCAGAACTCTGTGAACCGATCATTTTCATGCCACATTTTGCAATGCTGCATGCTTTGACACATGCTGTCAATGCTTTTCTGTATGTATATTATTATTATAAATATTTACAAAACCAAAAAACAAGAAATATATATATATATAAATATATATTTACACACAAGTTAAAAAAATGAATCATCCATTTTCTTTATTTCACCACATAGTAAAAAAATGCGAAAGACTCAGTAAAGCAAGTTGCTAATTATATAACCCATGCAGCTCAATCAATGAAGAAAAAACACAAACACACTATATATACTATCCATTTCATTTCGAAGTATGCTTAATTCCAAATATACAGTATATAAAATAAATATGCTCTATAAACAGCCCTCAAAATTTCCACTTTGATTCCTCCTTGCTGCACTGATAGGCACTGATGAGGCTGCACTGATAATAGGCTGCATTGCTGGGCACTGAAAAGCACTAATGAGGCGGCACTCATGGCGACTAATGAGGCGGCCCTGGTGGCCACTAATGAGGCGGCCCTGGTGGCCACTAATGAGGCGGCCCTGGTGGCCACTAATGAGGCGCCACTGGTGGCCACTAATGAGGCGCCACTGGTGGCCACTAATGAGGCGCCACTGGTGGCCACTAATGAGGCGGCACTGGTGGCCACTAATGAGGCGGCACTGGTGGCCACTAATGAGGCGGCACTGGTGGCCACTAATGAGGCGGCACTGGTGGCCACTAATGAGGCGGCACTGGTGGCCACTAATGAGGCGGCACTGATGGCCACTAATGAGGCGGCACTGGTGGCCACTAATGAGGCGGCACTGATGGCCACTAGTGAGGTGGCACTGATGGCCACTAATGAGGTGGCACTGATAAGTTGCACTGATGGGGCTGCACTGATGAGACTGCACTGATGGGTACTGATAGGCTACACTGATGGACACTGATAAGACTGCACTGATTGGTACTGATATGTAGTATGCAATGGAAAAAAATAGAGTAAAATAAACAAAAAAACTTGCTGCAGTAAAGGTAAAGATACACAAGACATAAACGCTGACTGGGACAGAAGTGAAGTAGTAGTAAGTAGAACATAGATATTTATCTCAATGCTGGCAGAGCTAAGAAGTAGCCACAAACCTCAACAGAAGTGTACTCAAATAGACTTATATTGTATTGCAGACATGGGGAGGAGATGTGTCTGACCGGATATGTTACATTACAGTGTAGTGGGCCTACTGTAATTCTGGTACCGATCTGCACAGTTACATCCATGAAAGTTCAGGCAAAACTATGAAAATGAGGTTGTTCGTACAAAGTCTGTCTGACTGCATAGCTATTTCTGTGACTTACCGTAATTGGGCTTTAAGGTATCAGTAAATCCTTTTCAAATTCATGCATTGTCTCGTTTTCTACTGGAGTGTTAGCTCTATTCTAATAAAGTAAACAGCGGGGTGGTCTTTTTGTTGATTTACAGCAACCCTTTAATAAAATGGTTTTCCTGGGGAGGAAAGCAGGCGTTGTGTGTTATGATCAGATTTACATAATAAATATCAGGTCTTTTATTTAAACTGACACACAAAGGGGTGTTTTTTACCATGCAGATATCGCATTTTATATATTTCCATTATTTAGACAATAGCAACTCTTTAAACTCGCCCCGATAGGTCAGCAGTGTATCTATACCAGTGTGGTTCTCAGTGTGTGTGTCTTTCAGAACACCTCCTAATGGCATTTTAATTAGAAGGCTTATTTTTCTTCCCTGGGAGACAGAGCAGAAAAGAGTTAATTTCACAAGAAGTGCACACAAAAGCCAATGCTCTGGATGTAAAAGCTTGTTTAGAAGTCATTGTAAATCTCACCATCCTAATCACAAAGAAGGCTTAGTCACTGAATTAGACCCTCATTTTGTAGAAACTTGCAATGTGTTTCTTACTATTCAGAAGAGACCCACTTAAGGGTGATAGAAGGCATTTAGCATTCCTCTTTTCTTGCTTAAGCTAATCTAGTGAACCAGATGCAAAACCATGCCAGCGTCTTACCTCCTAATGGAAAATTGCCTGTTTTCAATTCACAATGCTAGTTATATGTTGTCATTTTTTTTCAAAACGAGAACCTAAAGTCTAAAAGTGGTTTTAGCAGCTCTGGACCCCTTTGACTGCCATTAAAAAAAGGAAATCATCAGAAAGAGTGCTAGAAGTTCATCTTAAAGGAGAAGTTTGGGGGCTGTTATAAAACAAACATCGGTCTGATGCTGCAGCTGTCCCCCGCCAACTCTAAGCCCAAGAACTTAGCGATAACACAACTGCTCTTGGTCAGCTCTGAGCAGAGATCAATGACCATCAGTCACCACTATCTTCTCTGCCACTCCAGCATTCACCGGGGATCTGGGCTAGGGAGAGGGGGCAGACACAGCTGGCTTCTGCTCTTAGTTGAGCGGTGAGCGCCAGAGCTAGCTAGATGTCAGTGAGGAAGTTGGGTGGATTCCGACAATATGGTCGGGAGCCTTCCAGAGCATGAAGCGGTTCTGTGATGTCAACAGCCATCTGTTAATGCTGGGTTGTAGGAGAGCTTTCCTGTGACCCAAAAGAGAAAAAAGACTTTGGCCATACTTCTCTTTTAATAGTCCAGAATTATTTATAACAGATAACAATATGACGGCAGGGCTAAATAAAATGCATCAATTACCAGATGACAACAAAGAATGCAAATCCTTATAAAGGCACTACTCCAAAAGAATAAAAATCCATCAGAAAAAAATGGTAGTAATAAAAAGGTATAGAATGCTCGCTAGGACTAATTCAATTCAATACAATGATAAACCTAATTGCAGAAAATTTAGGTTAGAACAACTATACATTCAAAGCCTATAAAACCTAAAGCTTTCATGAATTAAAAATAGAAGTAATATACAAGACCTGCCACTTGGTGCTCAGTCAATTTCATTTGGAGTTCTTAATTTGGGAGGTAATCACCTCTTGATTAGGCCCCCTGCTTTGTGTTAGACCTGTGGAGGTCAAGTTATCTAGTGCAAGCAACATCTTCTGACTTGTCAGATAATATAAAAAAATACCCTTCACGATCAACAGAAGGGTTCCAACCTCATTTCCTATATTAGCCACATTAACAGACTAGATCTGTGAGGGAAAGGCTCTAATTGCCTAGAATATTAGGACTCCTCTATGACCTTGCTCCAAAACAGAGATAGCTGTGGGAGGCAGTGGCATTTTGGACCAGTTTAACTTTAGGTCAGCCATCAATAGAACCTTGCATTATGATCACAAACTAATTCTAAATAATATTGCATTTCATATAATATTATTAAACTGATGTCCCTCTCTATTGACAATGGTCTGAATTCCCTGTGCAGCGTGTATTCTGGAACAAACATGTTTAATTATGATTAGATTGCAAAAAAAAAAAAAATATATATATATATAATATATATTTCCTGGTTTATTGTTGCATCCCTGCCTTTTTATTCTTATGAGCTTTTATACACACATTGGGTAGGGCCACATCATTTGTTCTGATAAATAGCAGGTACTATCTGTACACATGCAGTATCATATTTGTAAAGTCAGTGGATTACTTTGTCAGAATAGTTCTTCATGCAAGACCTACAAGGATAGAATAAACAGTCAAGTCCTATACAACAACCTATCTGACCCCAGGCTCAGATGTAAATGTGTCTTGATCCAGAATATACAGTCATTAATGAGTCAGTCCACCCAGAATTGATATTCTGTTAATGGATTAAAGCCATTTGATTAAATCTCTCATTGGTTTCTCATATCTTTAGGAAGTACCTTGGGGAGACCTCCTTGCTTAAGCTCCCCTTCCCCATTTATGCACGAAGTCTCATTCTTTTGGTTTGCTGCATTCATCCTGCTATAAACTCTTTAATGCACATCCATGAAAACTCAACAGGGAGATTGAGACCAATGTGCAATAGGAACTTAGATGTGGAGATTGCTCTAACGGAATTCCCGACAAATGTATGGTTGGGGTGAAGAAGGTGCAATAGCATCTACCCAAAAATAAATGATCAGTTTCTGTGTAAACTCGTCCTTTAAAGGTCAACTCTGCTCTGGAAAGAAAACAAAAAAATATTTTTTAAGCACATGGGTCAATAGTGGATGGGTCAATATCTACTTTTTATTATCTTTTCTAGAATTCCCCTAGAAGAGCATGACTTCTTACCCTTGAAGTCCATGACTTCTTTCTTTGAGGCCATAATTATGTCTCTGAGGAATTTCACTCCACATTCTGGCACATGCCTCAATGCATCAAAAACCTGTCAGACCCAACTTCAATGCATGTAGTATGACACTATCAGAGATACAAGTAGCAGAGACAGTAGATCAGATGTGTCGCCTTCTCCTACACAGCCCCTTAGTCCCCAATTTAACAACCAGGAAAGGCATTTTCTGCAGATTCTGTGGAAAGGATTATAGCAATAGGATATATTTATTTAATGACCAATCCCAATTGTCTGCACAATAAAAAATAGGTTTGGCAATTATTTGGTAACTGTACATTTTACATATATTTGGATTTATGATGTACAGGAAATTTACTTAAAGAAGTAGTATAAATTAGGTTACTACTCTGAACGAAGGTAGTCTTAAACCTACTTAACAATAGAGCTACAAATGTAATTCCTAGCAATTTCTGTCTACAACAGTTCACTGTCATCCTCCCTGGACACACTCAACCCCCCCCCCCCCCTTACTACACACAGAATCAGGCCTCGACCACAACAACCTTTGCAAACAGACAACACTAGAAGTCTGAAAAACATAGCCGCACTCTTGAGCGTCTATGGCGCAAGACTAATGCTGGCCATACACTATGCAAAATGGCCGAACCCATTTTTGAAAAACAACCATTCCGCCATGAGAGCAAACGATAGTGCCATCATGTAATGACTGATAAATCGTTCAGTGGACATAAATGAATCCATTTTTTGTTTGTTCTTTTACATATACCTAGTGCAGTTTGGACGGAAAACACATTAACCTTTCAATTTATCGTTCATTCGGCAGAAAATTTCCAAACTTGTCCTTCATTTTTTCGGCTCAAAAACGTCCCAACGATTATCGATTTTGTGCCCATTAACTGGCCGAAAAACGAACGAACTGGCAAAATGACCGAATTTCGGCCGATTTTTCAAATAGTGTATGGCCAGCATAAGTCTCAGAAACTAATATAAACCTGCCCTCCAAAAATAAAATTCCTGCCTTCACATTGACAAGCAGACCTATTTTATCACTCTTATTAACACCCTCTCCTCCAGTCTCCATCAACCATTCCACCAAACTTTTTGAGATGGGAACGAAGGACACCAATTAGCAAAAGTATGTAAGCATAGGGCACACCCCCTGCCCCGCCCCCTTAAAGGAGAATTATACAAAAAAAGAAAATGAGTCAAAGCCACAAGTGCTTTTTTTTTTAACACTACTATTCCTTTATATTGGCTTTTGACATTTACAAATTCAACAGTTTAGAAATTGGATGAAAGGTTTAGCACTGGGAAACACTTTCTAAAAGATAAATAGTGTATTTTATATACAACTATACAGATCGTACAAAAATGAGGGACAAATGAAGAGGAAAGCAGGACAGAGAGACTTTGTTCAAAATCAGGGACAGTCCCTCATAATCAGGGACAGTTGGGAGCTATGCCATCAAATCTTCTCTACTTTTAATGTAGAACTGTAAGCAAAACTTTTTTTTCCCATTTTGGATAAGGGAGGGTTATAACCCCTGTCAGATTTTTTTCACCATCTGTGTCCCATTGGGGAGATTATCCTTCACTTCCTGTCCCATAGCCCAACAGGAAGTGAGAGGAAATTTCGGCAAATTAATTCCTTTTGCCCCCCCCCCCCCCCAGGTCACCAGAAATAGTGTTCCCATTGTAAGATTTCCCTTCTATTACTTTTCTGGGGACAACCCAAAATCTGTGATTTTCTTTACTTTCAATGATAATGGTAAACAGGACAAATAGAGAGGAATAATACCGCGACACAGACTGCAATAAAAACCGACAGGTGTTCTAACCCCTTCCCCCTCTACCCAAAACTAAAAAAAAAGTTTTGTCTTTAGCCCCAGTTCACAATGAATGTGGCCTTGAAATTGCGCTACTTCAGCGCGTTTTCAAAGCCACCGGTCAGTGCGATTTCAGGTGCAGCTTGCCAACATCTGTATGATTTCATACATAGATGCCAATGCAAGTCATAAATGAAATCGCCAAAAATAGTTCAGGAACATTTTTCAAATCAGTGCAAGTCGGAGTCGCACCAATTTGAACAGTTCCATATGCACAAATAGGGTGTGACTTGTCATTCAATTTTGACCTCTCAGATCGCAATGGTGTGAACAGTTGCTTAGTTATACTTTAGTTCTCTACTTCGTCCTCCACTACCTCCACCCACTAGCTCACTCACTGTCCAGAAGATTGCCAATCACTTATCAAATAAGATTTAAACTTAAAAGGATGCAACCATAAAACCGCCCTTAGGTCCACCCCTCCGCGCTAATAGGATGTAAACCCCTTAATATGTAGTGGATAAAACATATACATATATAATACCATCCGATGGTATGAGCAGCCACTTAATGAACACAGAATTGGAAAATATGGCAATATTGTAAAAAAAGGTCTCTTATCATAAAAAGTATTTTAAAATATTGCAGCAGCGCTTTTTGTCCTTATTGAACCGAGGACATAACCGTAGAAAATAAAACAAATAAATGAATGATCACAGTCTGATGAATAAATTATAAATAGTCTCTCGTGTGAATTGTAGGAAAGCTTCCACCATATGCTTTTCACCCAGGTATCCACCACGTGCGATAATAACTCCCCTATGGGGATGCACTCACCAGAGCTTAGATTTAAATAGGCCTTTCAATAAATCCTCAGTGCATCAGCTCCTCCATTGTCCGTCTCCAGAGCTTAGATTTAAATAGGCCTTTCAATAAATCCTCAGTGCATCAGCTCCTCCACTGTCCGTCTCCTTTTCTGAGAAGAGATGTCAAAATGGGAACTCTAATAGGAATGTGTTCAATTTCAATTGCATGTTCCTTCACACTAATGACTTTACCACGGAGCTTCACATTTTTCTTTATGAAATTATCTGGGATGGCCTTAGCGTTTGTAAACTTGGTTACCAGTTTTATGCTCTTTGCACACAAAATGACTCCAGCAACTGCCAAACCCGTACTAATATTCCGGACTAAATATAAATGGGAATCCGCCAGCTGGGACACCTTAGAGATCAGGTTATCCGCCGGGTCACCCGGAGCCGGCTTCTTCTTGCCGGACTCCTCTGCCATCTTCTGCTCTTTTACTAGCTCTTTCACTAGCGGTTCCGATTTCGGGGGTCTCTTCTGTTCTTCTTGCCGGGCCTCCGATTTCTTCTTCCAGCTCTTTTACGAGTGGTGGCCTGGTCTGTGTTGCCGTCGCTGTCACCGCCTTCGCCTTCTGCTTTTCCTTCTTCTTCTGCTTCTTGTTCTTCTTTCGATGTTGACTCGTCGCTGTCTCCTCTTGTAATGGCTCTGACGTGTTGCGCTTCCAGTTATTTAAGGACAAGGGGTGGGTCACCTGCTCATGTCACCCTCTGGGACTGTGACATCATATGGGGGTGGGGTCACCATGTGACATAAGCAGGTGACCCGCCCCTTGTCCCTAAATAACTGGAAGCGCAACACGGCAGAGGAGTCCGGCGAGAAGACCCCCCAAGATGGAAGAAGACCCCCCGAGCTGTGCAATAAAATATTTAAAAAAATTTGTCTTTTTTTATTTACACATTTTTCCTTAGCTGAATGGGTAGGGGTACATGGTACCCCATACTCATTCACATAGGGTGGGGGGCCGGTATCTGGGGGCCCCCTTATTAAAGGGGGCTCCCGGATTCCGATAAGCCCCCCGCCTGCAGACCCCGACAACCAACGGCCAGGGTTGTCGGGAAGAGGCCCTTGTCCTCATCAACATGGGGACAAGGTGCTTTGGGTTGGGGGGGACAAGGTGCTTTGGGTTGGGGGGGCCGCAGGGCCCCCCTTTCCCCAGTGCACCCCTCATGTTGAGGGCACGCGGCCCTGTACGGCTCAGGAGGGGGGCACTCGCTCGTCCCCACCCCCTTTCCTGACCGGCCGTGCTGCGTGCTTGGATAAGGGTCTGAGATGGATTTGGGGGGGACCCCCACGCCGTTTTTTCAGCGTAGGGATTCCCCTTTAAATCCATACCAGGTGACGGGGCTAGTACGGCGGCGGCATTCACTGCCTTCGCTAGTCCCGTCTACCTGGAGTCACGTTCTAAATTAACGGACTTTCCTCCGTGTGTGAGACAAGTCCGTTCATTTCAAAAGTCCCGGGACTAGCACACAGACGGCGGGATTGTTTGCCGGACTGCCAAGTCCAGTAAACAATTTTAAGTCTAAACTTAAAACTTAGTCCGACGGACTTTTGGGAGAATCGGGAAAGTCCGCTCGTGTGTACGCGGCCTTAGGTGAAATCCTGGACTTTGAACTCTCCTTTCATCTCCACATCCAATCACGGTCCAAATCTTGTCACCTCCGCACCATCTCCAAAAAATGTCCCTTCTTAACCATTGACACCACAAAGCTTCTAATTCACTCCTTGGTTATCTCTTCCCTCGACTACTGCAACTCCCTCCTCATTGACTAACTCTTACACAGGCTATCACCCCTTCAGTCCATCATGAATACTGCTGCCAGGCTCATTTACCTTACCAGCCGCTCAGTGTCCTCCACCCCTCTTCCAATCCCTCCATTCGCTTCCGCTCACCCAACAAATAAAATGTAAAATACAAACAACTTACAAAGCCATCCACAACTCTGCTCCCAGCTACATCACTGACCTAGTCTCAATATACCAACTAAATCATTCTCTTCGTTCCTTCCAAGACCTCCTGCTCTCTGGCTCCCTTGTCACCTGCTCCCATGCTGGTCTCCATGACCTATCCCAAGCCTGGAGCTCCCTACCCGAATCTATCCAACTATCTCCTACTCTGTCCACTTTTAGACGACTTTCAGATGATCCCTGAAAACCCTTCTCCATAGAGAAGCCTATCCTGCCTCCAACTAACAGCTATACTTGTATTTTCTCCATCCGCTCATGCCCTACAGTAATTACCCTTTGTATCACTTAATCTCCCCTTTTTAGATTGTAAGCTTTAACAAGCAGGGCCCTCTGATTCCTCCTGTATTGACTTGTATTGCAACTATACTGTCTGTCCTCATGTTGTAAAGTGCAAACTGTCGACACTATATAAATTCTGTATAAAAATAATAATACTACTTAAAGTTCATCTCCAGGTAAAAAATAAAACCCCTGTATCCCTCCACCCACTTATCTCCCACCAAAAAAAGGTCCCTTTTGACTCTGTCACTTCTCCTGCACCTGTTCCGCTAAGGAAACACCTGATCCAGAGTTGCATCACCACGTCGCTGTTGATGTCTAGATCTGCAAGGACCTCGCTAGTAAGACAGTACACTCTGCAGAGGAAGGAGAGGAGACTCAAAGCCCAGTGCATCGTGTGACCACAGATTTAGAAGAGTATTTGGTACCATATATTCAATTTTTAATTGCTTTAGCAATTAGCTAGGAGGGGTGGGAGTATTGTATATACTGTAGGTGAAAACTTCCCTGACTGGATTTCATCTGTAATGTATCTGTTTCCACTGTGCTATCCAATGTTCTAAAGATATGTAATAATAAGCATATTTGTGACAAATCTACTATTTCATCTGTAACACTTATTTCCTCACCTGTGCAGCTTCTTGTGCTTTTAACACATGCAACGTGCTGATAAAGTGTGGATGGCTTAATTTTAGGTTTTTCTTGTGGAACTGTTTGCATAGGTGTGATTATGGCACAATGGCTTAAGTGCACTGTATTTCTCAAGAATACAGCCTGTTGCCGTTTACATTAAAATTGTACAAACACTGTATATCTAAAAAATTTAAAGATTAGTCTGCTGTTATACAGAATATTTTAAGAAACTCCATCAAACCTTTACTTTTTGCTTTGGACAGAGTAGGGAAGGGTTAGTACAGCTGCCAGGATTTTACTGCATTCTGAGTCCCCGTTGGAAGATTTCGTCTCACTTCCTGCCCCAATGACAGGGAGACATGAGGTGATAGGTAATCTCTCCAACAGAGACAGCAACAAACACATTTGTTATGATACTGGTGGGGATGGTTAGAACCTCAGTTAAACTGTTTGTTACCCCAGCATTTCAAATTCCTGATATGTGCCTGCTGTACCATGTACTTGTATGGAAAAGTATCCTGTTCTCTCTGTATTGCTTCCTTTGTGTGAAATCCCTGGTGATCCCGCCAGTCCCTCTGCTTTCCTATTAAAAACTGACCACACTAGGCAGGAGAGCTCACCTTTGTCAGTTCATTAGCTGTGCTGGGAACTCAGCCTGCTCTCTTCCAATGATCAGACTTGTTCTGACACCCTCCCCCCCCCCCCCCACACAACCTATTACTGGGACGCTCAGTGTGCTGCTGCTTCTCCTCCCCCAGCTCTTATGCAGCTGAGAACAGAGGGAATGTGATCACTTATAAAAAGGGAAAAAAAAGTATTTATAATGTATTTTTTTTTTTTTTTTTTTTATGTCTATACTCAAATGTTTGCCTTTCATTTCAATTTTAAACTTAATGGGTTGTTTTACAAGGTGATCGTTTACAATCACAAGTTTTTACCGCTTGTATTAACTTCTATCCTGGAGACCCCCAGTTATTTTCTGTTGTCTTGGTGTCACAGACAGAAATAAAACCTGTTACCTATTGTCACTCTATTCAAACCTAAAAATAAATGTTGGCGGTAGTCAGGCCTTAAGCTTATATCAAGAACTGCTAGCTGTCAGGAAATTCTAAGTCTTGAAGTGTTGTAAGAGGGCTCTAAGCTGTCTAGATGGTAAGCAAAACTGTTGCAGAAAATAAAAAAGTTATTTAAAATAGCAGTGAGAACAAGTTCTCAGAAAGAGCACAAAACACAGAATTAATCATTAAAACATTCCTCTGTTTGCAAGGAACTACTCGGAGACACATTTTTCAAAAAAGCCTTGAAATACTATTTTATTCAAGGCAAATTTAAAAAATAAAAAAATTCTGATGTCAGGACCTTATGCGTTTCTTTGTTCTGATTATTCAATTAATTATTAATAGTTCTTCCAATTATGGAAGAACTGTTGCTAGTCCAGACCAGAAGCAAGGTTCCTTAGGTAAGTGTTAGTAATAGTAATAGTTTACTATTGTTGCTCTTAGCCTCTGGGTCTATATATGCATATATTTATTGACTGGTGACAGAAGTATATCTGTTCCCTTGTTGTTATCTTACATGCACTAAACCAGGTGGTCTGGGATTCTTTTGCCAGTTTTAGCTTAGGGCTCAATAACTGCAAAGGCTAGAGCCAAGTTAGGCATCCGATGGCCACTTCTGGTAGCTACAGGTCTGGTTGTGTGGCTAATTAGAAACTACTCGGGACTAAGATGCAGAATAGTTAGGCTAACTGACTTACAGTGCCACACCACAGTTTCTTCTGGAGAGAAGCTGCTTTCCAGGCTGGTTGGAGGATCTCTACAGCACTGCTGATCTGGTCTTCAGGTCTCTGACACAAAGACAAATGCCACATCGCAATAATCCTCAGGGGCCCCTGCAATTGAACTTTGCCGCACCATTCATCTGGAGGTATCTTTATTAAAAACAATATCTTTATTAATAACTATATATACCTGGGTATATGTGCACAATTCCACCAGGACTCTGTTGGGCCATATGCGGAAATTACCTGTTTGCACATTGTATGCATGTACTATTGCTAATATTTTATTGCATAAAGTTCATATTATTTCCATACTGGTGTGCATTTATATTTTTATGGTTCATGTTAAATACTGGTTGCTGTAGTTCTTCTGCTCCTAATTACTTAGATTTGATTACTGGTTAATTGTCCAAGAATGGAATCCCCTCTGTTCACAGAGGACCTGTTCTGGGTGAAGGCCCTGCCAACTTTATTATCAAATCCACGCTTCCACTTAGCTTACGTACTGGTTCTCCTATTTACCTGGTTGAGATAGACTGGCCATACACCTATAGATTATCTGCAGATTTTCTATGGTCAGATGGAAAAAGTGGAACAGATTCCTTCATCTACGCTGAACTGTGTGGATGGAATAATCTCCCACTGGCCCAAGCTTCCATATCTTGCTGGTCGGCCCTGGTGGCTCTCACAATACCTGAACATTCTGATTGGGTGCAGGCATTGTTTAGGTTGAGAGCCAGCAGGGCCGACTAGCAAGATACTGAAGCTTGGCCCAGTGGGAGATTCCGCCATCCACACAGTTTAGCATACATGGTAAAATCTGTTGCACTTTTTCCATCTAACCATAGAAAATCTGCAGATAATCTATAGGTGTATGGCCAGATTAAGGCTGACCTAACATATAAGTGAGTTTGCAGGTGACACTGGGTGTTCAATCAGCAATAATTCTTTGTTCCCAAAAAGAGTGTCCTAACTAGCCAATTTAAAAGTTTTGTGGTTTCGTATATATTTTTTATATTTATTATGATAATAAAAAATATATATTTTTAGTCAGGGAAATATGAAATATGGTATATGGATAGTTTGCATGATCATTTTCACAAACCTATCTCTACACAGCCTGTTGGAAAAAAAAAGAAAAGAAAAGTACTTTACAGATCTCAATAGCTCCAGCTTAAATTCAAACCCTGAAGTGGGTGACTCATCCCTTATTGGAGTTTCAGGCAGACAAATACAGCCTCAGGCTAAGCAGTCCCTGCTGTGCTCTGTTTTTAGTTAGCCCATAGTTAAATTTTTTTGCTCATACAATCTGGCTAGTTTAAAGAGTGTTCTGCAAAATTAATGTAGGTTTTCTTTCCAGTTATTTGCAGAATGTTCTGCATCTACTGTGGCCTTGGTTTTGTTTTAATGTCGATGTGGCCTTTAAATAGGTTAGTTATAACATTTAGAGGTAAAACTTGAGTGCATAATTAAATTAAAAAAATAAACTGTTGCCAAATAACGATCATCAGTCATAAATGCTTGTTACTGTCAGATAGGTAATCCCTCCTCCCTCTATTCCCTGCTGGCCACATCCCCTTTACGTAATAGACCTGTATCTTATTATTTCTGGACTAATTACTTCTGAAAAACTGTGCGTCTTGATACTTTTATGTTGTATGTTTTTTTTTGTGTTCTTGCTTTAAAATGAGAGGTTATGTAGCTTAAATGAAAATTTGTTAATTTAGCTCTTTGATTCTCTGCAATGATCGCCCCTGAAGAGTTAAAATGTCTGATGTTGAAGTCGGGAAAGAAGTTCCAGAGGTGGCTTCAAAGTGAATGAATTAATGGAAAAGACTTTGGTTACCAGCAACCTACGTGAGCAGCTATTTATGCAGACAAGGAAACATTTCTGGTATCTCAATTTTTGTGTTGTACACCTCACTAATCATGTATTGATACTTTCATAGTAGAATGTGAAAAGGGGTTTAAAGAGAACCAGTCACCAGCATCCCCAACCCTTTTGTTTACATTAAGCCTTTGGAACAGAATTTTCCGGCAAAAACAGCTGAATGGGGCAAGGGATAGAGCCATGTGCAGGAAGCTTTCATATATATATATGATAGTGTCCCAGCACCGACATGCCCCACTCTGAGCACTGCCATCTCTCTGTTTTCCTGCTCAAAGATCGTCTTAATTACTACCAGTTTCCTAATCAAACTTGAGGTAATCCTTGAAGAAACCATTGCCCTACTCCCTAAATGTGTCGCTCCTATCAATAATAATGCCCAAATTGTCAGTAATGCTTGCCTGAGGCTGGATTCACACTTAATTCGGATGTGGCTCACAGCAGGGGTCTGGTGCATCCCCATTCTCTGTTTCTGTTTCATGGGTTCGTGAAAGACAGAAGTTGTCAGACAAACCTGATTTCTTTTTATGAAGAGGGAAGTAAAACCTTGGACAGAGGCGTGGCTGTGGTATACTTGGATTTTGCAAAAGCGTTCGATACAGTTCCCCACACACGGGTCATTTGTAAGGTAAGGTCTACAGGCTTGGAAATATTGGTTTGTAAATGGATAGAAAACTGGCTAAAAGACAGAATTCAGAGAGTCGTGGTTAATGATTCTAAAGCCCCATACACACGGTAGGATTTTCGCATGGATTCTGTCCGATCGGACAATGTTGTTGAAAAATCCGACCGTGTGTATGCACCATCAGACAGTGTACGTCGGATTGTCCGACGGACAAAGTCCTATCTCCTGCTGGATAGATTTTCCGACAACATGGTCCGATCACACCAAATCCGATCGTGTGTACCGTTGTCCGACGGACAAAGTGCTACGCATGCTCAGATCACATTACAAGACCAAAGCTATTGGCTACTAGCCTCTACGTAGTCCCGTCGTAGGCAACAAACGTCACCACGTTCAGAATGATCGGATTTTCCAACAACTTTGTCCGACCGTGTGTACGCAAAACCAACATCGGACAAAGTATGACGGACATGATCCGACGGACCTGGTCCTCGGATAATCCGAGCGTGTGTATGGGGCTTTACTCTGAATGGTTTAAGGTTATCAGTGGTGTACCCCAAGGTTCAGTGCTGGGACCCTTACTTTTTAATATCTTTATAAATGATATTGGGTCTGGGATCAAAAGTAACATTTCTGTCTTTGCAGATGACACCAAGCTATGCAGTGGAATAACGTCCTTACAGGAGGTCTCCAATTTACAAGATGACATCAATGCTCTGTCTAATTGGGCGACTATGTGGCAGATGAGGTTTAATGTTGATAAATGTAAAGTTATGCACTTGGGGGCTAAGAATATGCATGCATCATACATGCAAGGGAGTACAACTGGGGGAATCTGTAGTGGAGAAGGATCTGGGGGTTTTGGTAGATCATAAGCCCAATAATAGAATGCAATGCCAAGCTGCGGTTTCCAAAGCGAGCAAAGTCCTTTCTTGTATTAAGAGAGGTATGGACTCCAGAGAGAGAGATATGATTTTGCCCCTGTTCAAATCATTAGTAAGACCTCATCTGGAATATGCAGTTCAGTTTTGGGCACCAGTTCTCAAAAAGGATATCGGGGAACTGGAGAAAGTGCAGAGAAGGGCAACCAAACTGATAAGAGGCATGGAGGAGCTCAGCTATGAGGAAAGATTAGAGGAACTGAATTTATTCACTCTTGATAAGAGGAGAATAAGGGGGGATATGATCAACATGTACAAATATATAAGGGGTCCATATAGTGAACTTGGTGTTGAGTTATTCACTTTATGGTCAACACAGAGGACAAGGGGGCACTCCTTACGTCTAGAGGAAAAGAGATTTCATCTCCAAATACGGAAAGGTTACTTCACAGTAAGAGCTGTGAAAATATGGAATAGACTCCCTCCAGAGGTGGTTCTGGCTAACTCAGTAGATTGCTTTAAGAATGGCCTGGATACTTTCCTAAATGTACATAATATAACTGGGTACTGACATTTATAGGTAAAGTTGATCCAGGGAAAATCCGATTGGGATCAGGAAGGGATTTTTTTTTTCCCCTGCTGTAGCAGATTGGAGCATGCTCTTTTGTTTTTTTTTTTTTTGCCTTCCTCTGGATCAACTGTGGGTATAGAATGGGGTTTATTGGATTGTACGATATATTTTTTTTTTTTTATTTTTTTTTTAACCACTTCAGCCCCGGACCATTTGGCAGCCAAAGGACCAGAGGTCTTTTTTCAATTTCGCACTGCACTACTTTAACTGGTAATTGCGCGGTCATGCAATTTTGTAACCAAACGAAATTTGCGTCCTTTTCTTCCCACAAATAGAGCTTTCTTTTGATGGTATTTGATTGCCTCTGTGATTTTTATTTTTTGCGATATAAACGGAAAAAGAGCGAAAATTTTGAAAAAAAAAGAGATTTTCTACTTTTTGTTATAAAAAAAATCTAATAAACTCAATTTTAGTCAAACATTTGGGCCAAAATGTATTCAGCCACATGTCTTTAGTAAAAAAAAATGCCAATAAGCGTATATTTATTGGTTTGCGCAAAAGTTATAGCGTCTACAAACTAGAGTACATTTTCTGGAATTTACACCGCTTTTAATTTATGACTGCCTATTTCATTTCTTGAGGTGCTAAAATGGCAGAGAAGTACAAAACCCCCCCAAATGACCCCATTTTGGAAAGTAGACACCCCAAGCTATTTGCTGAGAGGCATGTTGAGCCCATTGAATATTTTTTTTTTTAGTCCCAAGTGATTGAATAAAGACAAAAATAAAAAAATTTTTTTTTTTTTTTCAAAAAGTTGTCACTAAATGATATATTGCTCACACATGCCATAGTTATATGTGGAATTGCACCCCAAAATACATTTTGCTGCTTCTCCTGAGTATGGGGATACCACATGTGTGGGACTTTTTGGGAGCCTAGCCGCGTACGGGGCCCCGAAACCCAAGCACCGCCTTCAGGATTTCTAAGGGTGCAAATTTTTGATTTCACTCCTCACTACCTATCACCGTTTCGAAGGCCATAAAATGCCAAAATAGCACAAAACCCCCCCAAATGACCCCATTTTGGAAAGTAGACACCCCAAGCTATTTGTTGAGAGGCATGGTGAGTATTTTACAGCTCTCATTTGTTTTTGAAAATGAAGAAAGTAAAAAAAAAAAAATTTTTTTTTTTCTTTTTTTCAATTTTCAAAACTTTGTGACAAAAAGCGAGATCTGCAAAATACTCACAATACCTCTCAGCAAATAGCTTGGGGTGTCTACTTTCCAAAATGGGGTCATTTTGGGGGGTTTTATGCCATCTGGGCATTCCATGGCCTCCGAAACTGTGATTGGCAGTGAGAAGTGAAATAAAAAAATTACACCCTTAGAAAGCCTGAAGGCGGTGATTGGTTTTTGGGGTTCCGTACGCAGCTAGGCTCCCAAAAAGTCCCACACATGTGGTATCCCCGTACTCAGGAGAAGCAACAGAATGTATTTTGGGGTGTATTTCCACATATGCCCATGACATGTTTGAGCAATATATCATTTAGTGACAACTTTTTGTAAAAAAAATATATATATTTTTTTTTTTTCATTATTCAATCTCTTGGGAAAAAAAAAAAAAATATTTAATGGGCTCAACATTGCTCTCATCAAATAGCTTGGGGTGTCTACTTTCCAAAATGGGGTCATTTGGGGGGGGGTTTGAACTGTCCTGGCATTTTATGCACAACATTTAGAAGCCTATGTCACACGTCACCCACTCTTCTAACCACTTGTAGACAAAGCCCTTTCTGACACTTTTTGTTTACATGAAAACATATTTTTTTTTTGCAAGAAAATTACGTTGAACCCCCAAACACTATATATATTGTTAAAGCAAAGGCCCTACAGATTAAAATGGTGGGTGTTGCATTTTTTTTTTCCACACAGTATTTGCGCAGCGATTTTTCAAACGCATTTTTTGTGGAAAAAATACACTTTTTTTTTTTTAATGCACTAAAACACACTATATTGCTCAAATTTTTGATGAAATAAAAAATATGATCTTAGGCCGAGTACATGGATACCAAACACGACATGCTTTAAAATTGCGCACAAACACGCAGTGGCGACAAACTACATACATTTTTAAAAGCCTTTAAAAGCCTTTACATGATACCACATTAGATTCACGGAGGAGGTCTACTGCTAAAATTACTGCCCTCGATCTGACCTTCGCGGTGATACCTCACATGCATGGTGCAATTGCTGTTTACATATGACGCCAGACCAACGCTTGTGTACGCCTTTGCGCAAGAGAAGGGGGGGCAGGGGTGCTTTTTTTTTTTTTTTTTTGGTTTTTTTTTTATTTATTTAGCTTTTTTATTTTATTTTTAAACTGTTCCTTCCATTTTTTTTCTTTGTTATGATTTTTATTGTTATCTCAGGGAATGTAAATATCCCCTATGATAGCAATAGGCAGTGACAGGTACTCTTTTTTTGAAAAAATTGGGGTCTATTAGACCCTAGATCTTTCCTCTGCCCTCAAAGCATCTGACCACACCAAGATTGGTGTGATAAAATGCTTTCCCAATTTCCCAATGGCGCGGTTTATATCCGGGAGGGGGGACATTCCCTCCCACTGCTTGTAAAAGCAGTCTAGAGGCTAATTACCCGCTAGAATTGCTTTTACATGAAAGCCGATCACTGGCTGAAAAGAATGATACCAAGATGATACCTAAACCTGCAGGCATCATTCTGGTATAACCATTCAAAGTCCAGCAACATACTGGACATATATTGTAATCTTTTTTTTTTCATGCAGCCTCTTGGCTGAACGAAAAAAAGAGATTGATTGGTGGGTATGCCCACCATTAGAATACCTCCCTTCATCCACCCACTTCTAATGATGGGCATACATGCACCATTTATATATGCCGATGCATGGGGGCATCCTCCCGCAAAAGTTATGCCGTGTACACACGGTCGGAATTTCGACCGTATGTACGTGGCATTAGGAGCCAATCGCTCCTCCCCCCCCCTGCTGCCCCCATGCTTCGGCATATATGCTCTTTTTTTTAACTGTGGTGGTGAAATCACCTCCTACAGCGTTGGAGTCGCGGCTTTATGTATCGTGGGAGCAAACGCTGTTGCTGTCAAGATAAATAAATCCGCGTTGCAACTGAATGGCGCACCTGAAAACAAAAAAATGCTCAACACTAAAACACACAGTAAACAAAATTACATACCTGAAAAGCAAGCATGATAAAACATAATAAAACATAATAAAACATAATAAAACATTGCAGAATAGAATGGAGTAAAAAAAGAGCAACAATAGAGAGAGAATAGAGTGAGAGAGAGAACAATAAAACGACAACTATTTTATTTTTTTTTATTTTTTTGAGATTCACAGGTAAAAAAGCTCCTGACTGAAGCGACTGAATCAAAACGCTACCACAAAAAAAATGTTAGCGATCGCAGGGATCAGGCCTGACTCTGCGAACGCTGCAGTTATGTGTGCTTAGTGTTTTGTAAGTGACAGTGATCGATCGATACTGCACTTGGGTGGGCTGGGCTGGGCTGGGCGGAGGGGGAAAACGCAGGTGCTAGCAGGTATCTGGGCTGATCCCGCTAACAATGCGTTTTTTTTTGGAACCCTAAACTGCTGGGACGCTAGTATAGATCTGATCAGATCAGATATTGATCTGTTCAGATACTGTGCCACTAAGGGAGGTGTATGCTTTGCGCGTGGGTGTTTGCGGTACTGGCACTAACCTGGGGCGACGCAGACCTTATTTGACCCTAAAACCTAATTGATATCACCCGCCGGGCGATCAGGGGGTTAAACCGTTATTGGGTAATAAATGGCGGGTGCCCTGACAGTATAAAAAACAAGCTAACTAACCAGCGTCACCCGTAACAGTAATACAAAAAAAAACTGGTTACCTAGCGACACTAATGCAGCGATCAGAAAAACGATCGCTTAGTGACACTGGCAAAAGGGGGTGAAAGGGTTAACTAGGGGCAATCAGGGGGTTAAACCTTTATTAGGTAATATATGGGGGTACCTGACGCTATATAAAAACCTGACGGGGAACCTAAATAACGAAATAACTAACTGGCTAACCAGCGTCACCAGTGACAGTTATACAGTGATCACTGGTGAAAGGGTTAACTCTAGGGGCAATCAGGGGGTTAAAACCTTTATTTAGGTTGTAATATGGGGGTACCTGACCTATAAACCTATTTATGAACCTATATAAACATGGCGGTTACCTAAAAAAAAAAAATGGTTACCTAGCGACACTAATGCAGCGATCAGAAAAACGATCGCTTAGTGACACTGGCAAAAGGGGGTGAAAGGGTTAACTAGGGGCAATCAGGGGGTTAAAACCTTTATTAGGTAATATATGGGGGTACCTGACGCTATATAAAAACCTGACGGGGAACCTAAATAACGAAATAACTAACTGGCTAACCAGCGTCACCAGTGACAGTTATACAGTGATCACTGGTGAAAGGGTTAACTCTAGGGGCAATCAAGGGGTTAAAACCTTTATTTAGGTTGTAATATGGGGGTACCTGACCTATAAACCTATTTATGAACCTATATAAACATGGCG
This sequence comes from Lithobates sylvaticus, assembly GCA_028564925.1. Classification (NCBI taxonomy): domain Eukaryota; kingdom Metazoa; phylum Chordata; class Amphibia; order Anura; family Ranidae; genus Lithobates; species Lithobates sylvaticus. The sequence goes on from CM053033.1 coordinate 177,878,178, forward strand.
GTTACCTAAAAAAAAAAAATGGTTACCTAGCGACAGCAGTGACACTAATACAGCGATCAGAAAAACGATCGCTTAGTGACACTGGCAAAAGGGGGTGAAAGGGTTACCTGGGGGGCAATCAAGGGGTTAAACCTTTATTAGGGGGGGGGGGTGGGGGGCTACCTTGGACCTAAAACTAACTGCACTGACAGTTATTACAGTCACACTGACACTAAATGCAGTGATCAGTAAAAAAATGATCACTGCAATTAGTGACACTGTGACTGGGGGGGGGAGGGGGTGATCTGGGGGGTGATCTGGGGGTGACAGGGGGGTGTTTTGTGTGCCTATGTGTACTGGTGTCAGTGTACTGTTGGTGCACTAACCTTTAGATGTTCACAGCTCGGCGTTCCGGTCACATAGACCGGCGCACCGAGCGTGACATCACTTCCTCTGCCTGTGTTTTGATTGACACAGACAGAGGAAGCATCTGATTCGCCAGGAGCGATCGCGAGGGGGTGGCCAGAAACCACTGGCCGTCCCCTCATCCCGGATCGCTCCTGAAGCGATCCCGACCGTCCCCGCCGGCCGGGGGGGGTCCGATCGGACCCCCCACCCGCCGGAAGAATGGCACGTACAGGTACGTGGTTCTGCCTGTACGTGCCATTCTGCCGACGTATATATACAGGGGGCGGTCGGCAAGTGGTTAATGGTTGAACTGGATGGACTTGTGTCTTTTTTCTAACTATGTAACTATGTAACTATGTTGGCTTTTCTCCCCAGTAAATGCATTTAGGAGTTATGTGTTAATGTCCGGGTACTGAAATATGCAGAGTGCGTGCACCCCCTAGAGGTCTTAAAGCAGCCGACGTACAATGATGGTGATTTGCCCAGGAGAGACAACCTGCCACAGTACAACTGCGTGGCTGGTCTTTAAGTGATTAAGGGTGGAGTTCATCACTCGGTGCTCTGGTTCAAATGGCCTCCAGCCATTGAAAACACAGCTCCAAGAAAGATGTAGCTGGCAACTCCAAAATCCCCTGAAAACCTTTATTTGCTAGGTCAAAAAGGTCAAGAATAAAAACAGCTGATGCGATTCGGCATACAGCCTTGCTCACAGCATATTCCCAAGTGAATGAAAGAACATTTATACTACATACCTCATATGGGGAAGAGCAGTGTCAATAAAACAATTATTCAACAATTATTATAAAAAAAAATGGCAGATGACAGAAAAAAAAAGGTACTGGATTCTATTCATATCAGATGTGGGCTTACAATACTATGAAAACATTTAGCATATCAAAAAGACTCCATGCATAACAATAGACGTGTGCAAGCTGGTATCTAGATTTTGTTGTAGGGCACAACATCAAAGAAAGCATTTTATTAATAAAAGCACATTTTTAGGCAGTATAAAATTGATAACTTGCCAAAGATTGAATGGTGATATTTAACTTACAAAATAACTTGTGCTGAAACCCTATATTCAATTTTATTTATGAACATTTTTTTGAACATTTTATTTTGTACAAAGGTTGTACGTTTTCAGGTTTACCTGATGCACCTGAGGATTGGTTCTTCCCTAAAAAAAATCACAGCGTCAACGAACTTCTCCATGTGCCCTTAAGATACTAACCAGCCCTGAGGAGTGCTAACTCCATTTAGTCTGCATGTAATCAGAGAGTGGGTTAGGGCAGCACAGCACAATATACATGAACACATTAATAAGTCTTCATGGGACTTGCAGAGTTTTGACTGGTTATGGTCTTACATCAGTTATATCTTTCTACAGAGAGTCATTATTGTGACTGTTTCCTCTACTTTCAGTTGTCTTATTAAGTCGCAGCATGGTAGGATTTCTGTCTCTAAAGCCACACAGCTGTCTTCACCCTTGGTAACACCCTTCTGCTGCTATCACCTATTTTACGCAAATCCAAAATGACCTATTTTGCATAAAATATTTAGGATCAGCTAAGATAGTTGTGGTGTTAACAAATGCACGTTAAGTTTTAGGTTATTGTTACTTGCATTAAGGTGCCCATTTATTTGAATGGGCTGCCAATGCAATGGAAAACAAAACCAGAGAAATTCCCTGCTCAACTTACCGACCAGCCTGCAAACAACCAAATTATCCTGTCTAAGAGTATGTGTTAAAAACAGGGGTTTAGTCTGCACACATTTGCAAATAAATGTGAAGGCTACAAAGCCCCGTCAAGAGCTCTGTAGCTTGTATTTGCTGGTCGGTAAGTTGAGGTTGGAATTTCTCTGGTTTTGTTTTGCATGTGTTGACCTTCCATGTGCTCCTTGCTGCAAAGGCCAGTTATAGCCGATGGTAGTGGTCATTTGTTTGTACTGCCAACGCAATGAACCTGCACTATTTTTTCCAATGTAGCACACTTCAAACACAGTAGTGTTTTACCATGCCTTGCTTTTTAAACAACAAAGGTACTCTACCATCCTTGAGTGGGCTGTATCTTAGTTTAGTTTTGTATTACACACCCACTTCTGTAGTGCTAGCAGGTATAGCCATGTAAGAGTGGCAGCACTGCTTTAAATTCAGGGGTTGACACACCATAACAGGAGCCTGCATTAGGTGGTTTTGTTTTTGGGCAGGTTCAACTGGTATTTGTGGGATTAAGAGAAAACTCTAAGTACAGATACACTTATTAAATGCTGCAGAACACTTGTTTTGTTAATGGGAGGCCAACATGTAAATACTGTGTAAGTAAATGTTATATGCGATAACTGAACCCCACCAGTTTGAACAACCTAAGGCTTCCTTGCTTCCACTTACCTTCAAACTTTTAGAATAGCTAGTGTGCAACAATCCGAGTTGCTACCTTACTGATAACCACCTTTTCGATCCCTTACAGTTTGAGTTTTCTTCTTAACAATCCATAGAAACTGCCCTTCCAAAAAAGGACCAACTAATTGCTAAAACCAATGACCACTAATCATACGCATACTATTAGACTTTTCTGCTGCCTTTGACAGAGTTGACCACCTGCTTCTCTTCAAAAAAACTCCATACCCTTTTCTGGTTCTCCTCCTACAACTCCATCTCTCCCTCTCTTATTCCTCTTTCTGTAAGTGTCCCCCATGTTCTATCATCAGGCTCCTTCTATTCTCTATCTACACCTCCTACTTTGGTCAGTTGATAACCTTGCATGGTTTTCAATACCAACTCTATGCTGATGACAAGAAAATCTATCTCTGTACTCTTCAGCTCACCCCTTCAGTCTGCTTGCATACCACCAATTTAATAACAGACATATAAGTATGGCTGTCAAACCACTTTCTAAAACTCAATCTTTCAAAAACTGAGCTCATAATATTCCCCCCGTTGCCTCCTCTGCCAACTTTCAATGAGATCAATATCAGTTATCCTTCGTTCCCCTCATGCCAGAGTGCTAGGTGTAATCCCAGGCTCTGTGCTCTCTCTTTCAGCTCCATATCCAATCACATCCACATCCAATCACAGGTCAAATCGTGCCACCTTGGCCTCCATCATATTACCAAAATACACCCCTTCTTAACCAACGACACCACAAAGGTTTAGATTCTTGCACTTGTTATCACTCACCTCAACAACTGAAACTTGGCCTGAAACATGAAAAATGTATTCACACAGACATAGTAGGTAAGGTTGAATGAAGACAATAGTCCATCCAGCTCAACCTGTGTAGGTGTGATTATCCCCTAGTTTCAATCTATCATGAATGCTGCTGCCAGACTCATCTACCTTACCAGCCACTCAGTGTCTGTCACCCATCTCTTTTGATAAAGTATATTTAACCCCGTATCATCACGTAATGGTATTGTGGATACGGTACAAAGTACAGAAAATAGTTGCCACGTCCTGAAAGTTTAAATCTTAATGAAAAAAAATTCAACTGGTTGGTGTTGAAAAATGATGGACTTTTTAGGCGTATAATCTAAATAAAAGTTTTTTTTTTTATTAAAAACATAGGTACACAGTTTATTCAAAAACCTAAAACAGTTTTTTTTTTAAAAACAATCTAAATTGATATAGAAACACTTAACAGGCTGATAGACAATTATGCTCAGGTAGCATCAATATGGTTTCAATATAGTCACTAAATTTAAATGCACTCATTCAAATTTACTTAAAGAAATGTGACATCAAATAAACAAAAGGAGACCATATATGAGCAGTTCAGTCATACAAAAAAAAAACAGCTTGTTTACAGTTGCCCTACATGTTACGCGTCATGTAACGCTTCTTCAGGAGATTTCTATATTTTCTAAGAATAAAAGAGAAAAAACAAACATCCTGCTCAGCAGGTGCCCAAGCCCCCCTTTTGAACTGACGGGACCTGGACCCAGTACAGAAGGGATGGCTGTACTGCCTTATCAGTGGCCCTGAACCCCATACATTAGTAATTTCTTTTCATTCAACCAACAGGTTGAATGAAAAAAATGACCTGATTCCTCCATCCACACATTTGATGTGGATGAGGGAATCCTCCTGCTGTGCCTTTGTGTTCTGACAGTGGGAATACTTCCCCGCCATCAGAATACACTTGATCAGCCTGTCAGCGCTGATCTAGCAGCAACAATCCAACAGGGTGGTTGTACAGAAGTCATTCAGTAGATCAACTTCTTTACAACCACCCTGCCCATACATAGTTTGAAATGTGGCTGGTCCATACGGAACCGGTTGGTTTTTGATTCCTATATGGCCGGCTTTAACAATGCAAAAGACAACCTTGCTGCTTACTTCAGGTGTAATTGAAGGCAAAAAAAAAGCATTTAGTTCATCTCTGCAATTTTTGCCCATTTCTCCATGTTTCATCCCTTTAAACTTACTTTAAGTACAAGAAAATACAGTAACTGTTGATGTGCCAGTAGTATAGTGTGCTTCTACCTTCCTGTTTGAGCTGGCAAGTGTTTATTTTGAGTTTTTCATTTCTAGGTACGTGGTGTCAGCTTTGCCTACTTCATTTCTGATAGATTACAAAGAATACAGCATCTCCATAACCCTTTCTTGTACGCAGACAGGGAGCACAGGAAAGTATCAGTTCACATGATTTCTAACACAAGTAACTTATCAAACAGGTATAACAAAACACTTTCAGTGGAAAATTTAAGACTAAAAAATAAGCAAATAGGAGAAATGCGTTGTAATGCCCCATACACACGGTCGGATTTTCCGACGGAAAATGTCCTATCGGACAAAGTTGTCGGAAATTCCGTTCGTGTGTAGGCTCCATCGGACTTTTTCCATCGGATTTTCTGACGGACAAAGTTTTATCTCCTGCTCTCAAATTTTCCGACAACAAAGTCCGATCGGACTTTTTCCGATCGTGTGTAGCGAATTCCGACGGACAAAGTGCCACGCATGCTCAGATCAAATTACAAGACCAAAGCTATTGGCTACTAGCCTCTACGTAGTACTGTCGTACGCAACGAACGTCACCACGTTCAGAATGATCGGATTTTCTGACAACTTTGTCCGACCGTGTGTATGCAACACCAGTGTCGGACAAAATCCGTCTGAAAAAATCTGACGGATTTTGTGGTCGGAATTTCCGACCGTGTGTATGGGGCATTAGGATTTACCCACGCTTTAAAGTGGTATTGAACCCAAAACCAAAAATGTAACATATTCCAGCTTACCAATCTTTAGAGTGCTGGCTGCATAAGTTATCTTTTTTCCCTATGTTTTCACCAGATGATCTAACTGACCTCCTGTATTAGAGTGCCCCCTCTCTAGATGAAGGAGCACAGGGGGCTCCTTTGGACAGCAGCACTGTCAGTCTGGGGGAGGGGAGTTTTAGACTAGCAGATTTAGATACACTAACAACTTGAAGCCAGACTACAGCTCACACTACAGTTACAGCAACAGTTTTTTTGTTTTCTTTCTTTTATTTTGGGATAAAGGTTTTAGGTAAATAAAAGCTGATCACTGTAACTGATAACTGTCAGTTTGTCCCCTCCTACCTCCTCCTAACCAAACCATTTTGCAGGACAGCGTGTTCTGTTGAAAAGCGGATTTGGCAGGATCACCATGTCAAAATAAAGGAAAGAGAACGAATGCAGCCATCACAAATAAGAATTGGTAAGCTACAATATGATAAATGTTTGCTTTTTTTTCAATTTAAAATAAACCTGTAATACAGTAAGTAGGAGAAAATGCATTGAAGTCATTGGTAAAGGTGGTTGTTAATTATGGTAAGGTTTTTAAGGGTGCAATGGGCTTTTATTTGTTTCATCCAACTGTTTTGGACCCTCCTTTGTGCCAAAACAAAACATTCATTATTTAGGTTTTTTAATTAAATACAAAAAATAGGCAAAATACCAATACCAACACTAAAGGAACACTAAATGTAATAAACTGAACTACTCTAAATGTTCATTACTTGTATCTATTTTTTCTGCTCTACAATACAGTACATAGTTGTTTTAGGCCATTGAATGAACTATCATTTTCAGAAGGTTACCCAAGGCAAACTATATTTTTTGTACGTCTGTTTTACTTTGGCTGGATTAAATTTAATATGTCCCAGTTCCCCATAAATGTTTACTGTACAAAGTAAGGTCCGTTGGCATGAACCATAGGGTGAGTACATGGATTGATAACTGGCTACAAGGGCGAGTTCAGAGGGTGGTGATAAATGGGGAGTACACGGAATGGTCAGGGGTGGGTAGTGGGGTCCCCCAGGGTTCTGTGCTGGGACCAATCCTGTTTAATTTGTTCATAAACAACCTGGAGGATGGGGTAAACAGTTTAATCTCTGTATTTGCAGACGATACTAAGCTAAGAAGGGCAATAGCTTCTTCGCAGGATGTGGAAACCTTGCAAGAAGATCTGAAAAAATGAATGGGGTGGGCAACTACATGGCAAACGAGGTTTAATGTAGAAAAATTTTAAATAATGCATTTGGGTGTCAAAAATATGAATGCAATCTACTCACTGGGGGGTGAACCTAGTAGATAGGTACGGCCGCACCTAGAGTATACTGTCCAGTTCTGGGCACCAGTCCACAGGAAGGATGTACTGGAAATGGAGTGAGTACAAAGAAGGGCAACAAAGCTAATAAAGGGTCTGGAGGATATTAGTTATGAAGAAAGGTTGTGAGCACTGAACTTATTCTTTCTGGAGACGCTTGAGAGGGGATATAATTTCAATTTACAAATACTGTACTGGTGACCCCACAATAGGAATACAACTTTTTTGCAGAAGGGAGTTTAATAAGACAAGTGGCCACTCACTAAAATTAGAAGAAAAGAGGTTTACGTTAATCTGCGTAGAGGGTACTGTAATGCCGCGTACACACGTACGGACTTTTCCCGGCGGACCTAAGTCCAGCGGACAATCCGCTGGACTTTTCCGCTAGGTACGCTGGACTAAAAAGCGAACGGACTTGACCACACACGATCACGCAAAAAGTCTGACGGTTCACGCGATGACGTACAGCACGTACGACGGACTAGAAAACGAAAAATACTAGAAAAATACTTGCTACTGAGCATGCGTCCTTTTTGGTCCGTCGGACCATACTACACACGACCGGATTATCCGCTGGACTGCCAAGTCCAGCGGATAATTTGAAAACAAAACTTGAAACTTTAGTCCGCCGTACTTTGGCCAAAAAAAGTCCGCCGGCGCCCACACACGAGGGGATTATCCGCTCGACTTCGGTCCAGCGGATAATCCCGCGGGATAGTCCCTTCGTGTGTACGCGGCATTAGAGTCGCAAGGATGTGGAAATCCCTTCCACAGGCGGTGGTTTCAGCGGGGGGCATCAATTTAGAGAAGGAAGGGCTGAGAACAGCCCAGACAAAGATATACTCAAAGTCTGTGTTCTCTAGCCAACACCTTGCCTCAGATCACTGGGAGAACTGAATGGAAAGCCATTGCCCACACCGTGCCAAGTGACAATCAGATTATTCGGTGAGCAGGTGGGCCCATGCCGTACTGGGTATGGGTGGCTTTTTTTCCAAAAGCCCAAATGGAGTAGTTGTCTGCTTTTAAGACTAAATTGAGATTACTTTTACATTAAAGTTTATAGAGACAAGCTCATGCAGATGGCTGCATCCATTAATGTCCAAAAATAGAAACACAAACTCTTAGGCCCCTTTCACACAGGCGGTCAGTTTTTTAGGCGGACCCAATAAGGCCATCCATTGCCCACTATGTAGCAGTGGGTGTCAACAGACATGTGTCTGTTGACACTCACTGACATCTGATCCTATTCACTAAAAATAGACGGATGGGGGAACCGTTCCCCATCCATCTGGCGGATCAGAAAGGATGACAGTAGGATGTAAATGGACATTTAGTAATAAACCACTAAGAGTAGCTAAACAGATGTAACAATTGCTTCCTTATCATGCAAGCTACACAAGTAGCATGTAGTAGCAATTAATTACAAATGATTGGAGTATTGCCTTATACTACTTATGTATTTTTACGCCAGTGTTTGTCAATATTTTTTCAGTTAAGACACCTTTTAAAAATTATGGACATTCTTGTGGCACCCCATTCTAAAATGTAAAAACGATTCTAATAGTTTAATAGTTTTACATAATGCAGCTACATCCACACGTAGGACACCCAACATTAGAGGTGATTTATTCTTCCAAAGAAAATACACTTTTGCAAACTGACCAGTATTCCAATGTTTCTTTTCTCTCTTCGTTTTTCTCCATCACTCAGCTAATGTGACCCCCAACGCTAATGGAGAGAGGGAGGGAAGGGGTCAAACAAGTTTGCTATGCAGACGACTGACATCCTCATCAACTGATGATGCCATTGGTCATGAGGGTACCAGCAGCTAGAAAGTTGTAATGGCACACAATGAAAACCTGTGATTTACCTGTGTAACTAAAAGGCAGGCTTCATCCACACACCGGCTTATATAAAATGTTTGGGCGATTTGCTAAGGCACCCCTGAAGAAACCTCAAGGCGCCATGGTTGAAAAAGGCTGGTTTACGCAATAGCGAGCAGTTTGTTCCACATGTTTAGTGTTGATTGATACTAGCAACTGTACTACCAGACTGAGCTACAGTACATCAATTTGCATAAATATCTTCCTACCTGGTCATCTAGTCTAGTATTGAGCAAATTACCAGGAACTGCATTCCAGAGATGTCACATAGTTTTCTAAAGGTTTGCCAACAAGTACAGGTAAAGGGACCCAGAAACATGGAAATATACGTATAATAGGAATAAGATGGTCAGTGTTACCTTCTTACATACACAATTTTGTGAATGATGAACAAGTTCTTTGGATTGTAAATATGTTAGGAATAAGGGAATTACCAAGGGATGAAGATTGCCTATATTCATCCGGTATGCCAAGGTGGTCTGTACCTTTTTACAGTAGACATGTGCACACTGAAATATTTCCTTTTGGAATTTCGTTTTCGTCTGAAAAAATAAATTTATTTAGTTACTCCAGAAATTCGTTTTTATTTATTTTGTTTTCGTTAAAAATTGCACTCGTCCGAAAATCCAAATAAATTAAGGTCGAATCTGTCATTGAAGGCTTATGGTGTCTGTCGAATGTTCAAAGAAGATGAAATTCGGACGAAAATGCATTCGGACGAAAACAAATGCACATGTCTATTTTACAGTCCTTTTGTAAACTAAAGCAATAACCCTTTTTCACTCTTGTTGGCAATAAGGGCCTTTTAGAATTGGGAGACTCTAGTCAACCATAAAA
>CM053033.1:177887960-177902411 GCA_028564925.1 Lithobates sylvaticus
ATAAGGACCTTTTTTTACATTTTTTTTCTTAAAGGGACATGTCCATCCCTTTGCTGCACTTCTGATGTCAGCTGCTGTGCCTCCTACTGTGCTGTGCCTCCAATGTCAGCCACTGTGCCCTGTGTAAGGTAAGCCAAGGAACAGGGCACTGTAATGAAGGACGGAGGGGGAAAGGATCAGAAACTTTAAGGAAGGAGGAGGGGTGATATAATAGGGAGGCAGGACAGGAATGTGAAGGAAGTGATATGAAGGGGGATGGAGTTCTACAAAGGGGGTGAGGACAGGAATGTGGAGGGGGGCTGGGGATTGCGGTGTGAAGGGGGTGCTATAAAGGTGGTTAGGACAAGAATGTGAAGGGGGGTGCTATAAAGGGGTGACAGGAATGTGAAGGGGGGTGCTATAAAGGGGACGAGGACAGGAATGTGAAGTGGGTGCTATAAAAGGGATGAGGACAGGAATGTGAAGCGGGCTGCTATAAAGGGGGTGAGGACAGAAATGTGAAGGGGGGTGCTATAAAGGGGATGAGGACAGGAATTTGAAGCGGGTGCTATAAAGGGGGTGAGGACAAGAATGTGAAGGGGGGTGCTATAAAGGGGATGAGGACAGGAATGTGAAGGGGGTGCTGTAAAGGGGGCGAGGACAGAAATGTGAAGGGGGCTGGGGATTGCGGTGTGGAGGGGGTGCTATAAAGGGGATGAGGACAGGAATGTGAAGGGGGTGCTATAAAGGGGGTGAGGACAGGAATGTGAAGGGGATGCTGGGAACTGTAATTTGAAGTAGAGGGTGATATAAAGGGGGACTGCAGACAAGAATGTGGGGGGGGGGGCTGGGGATTGCGGTGTGGAGGGGGTGCTATAAAGGGGATGAGGACAGGAATGTGAAGGGGGTGCTATAAAGGGGGGTGAGGACAGGAATGTGTAGGAGGGGTGCTATAAAGGGGATGAGGACAGGAATGTGAAGGGGGTGCTATAAAGGGTGCGGAGACAGAAATGTGAAGGGGGGCTGGGGATTGCGGTGTGGAGGGGGTGCTATAAAGGGGATGAGGACAGGAATGTGAAGGGGGTGAGGAAAGGAATGTGAAGGGGGTGCTATAAAGGGGGTGAGGACAGGAATGTGAAGGGGATGCTATAAAGGAGGTGAGGACAGGAATGTGAAGAGGGGATGCTATAAAGGGGGTGAGGACAGGAATGTGAAGAGGGGATGCTATAAAGGGGGTGAGGACAGAAATGTGAAGGGGTGCTATAAAGGGGGTGAGGACAGGGCTGGGGAATGCAATGTGAAGGAGGTTGATAGGAAGGGGGCTGGGAACTGCAATTTGAAGTATAGGGTGATATAAAGGGGGACTGCAGACAAGAATCTGAAGGGGGGCTGAGGACTGTAATGTGAAAGGGGGGACGATGTGCAGGGGGACTGAGAACACTGATGTAATAAAAATGATTGTGATGTCAAGGATCAGAGGCTAGCTTTACATTATTGTGTACTGCGTGTAGGCGGTCCCTTTTTTGCAGTGGGCTGCCTTATAAGCAGAAATGCTGAAAAATAAGTCCCTGCCCTGACCCTTTTTTTTTTTAATGGCACCGTACCAAGCTGCATTGTACTGTGGCACTCGCAAAAATTCACCACATTTGCCATTGTGGAGAGGTGCAATTGAGAGTCAAACATACGATTCGGACCTCGGCTGGAAGAAAATGTTACTGACTGGACCTTCATGAATTTTAATTCGTTACCCCTGCTCTACGTAGTCTAAGGTTAAACCTCTTTTCTTCTAATTTTAATGAGTGGCCACGTGTCTTGTTAAACTCCCTTCCGCAAAAAAAGTTTTATCCCTATTGTGGGGTCACCAATATGGTATTTGTTTCTGTCTGTCTGCTAGTATTGTGTCCACTTCACTTTACCAAACTATTGTGGCATGTTTATGTTAGCTGTTCATTCGATGTACTGTTAGACGTACTGATGATATTACTGTTTAATGTTTGCATTGTTTAGGATAATGTGATCTGATTTTGTGTGGTATAAATTCTGGGTGAGTCTTCAGTAAAGAGTTCCTGTTTGCACTTAAGCTAGTGTTGTCTAGTTCTTGGGTATAATGCTCAGCTATAATACATTATTGGATAGTGATGTTTATTTTGTTCCGCCCTCTTCAAAAAACACCGATCTGCGCTCCTAGGATGTGTTACTAACAAGTTTGGGTAGGTATATAGGTGTACCAGACCTGTATTATGTAGATTTGTTAAATATATAAATAAATAAATAAATAAATAAATATATATGTATATATGTGCAAGATAGATATATAAAAAAAAATTAAAATATATATATTTATATATATATATATGCTTGTGCATAGATGTGATGAAATTATAATTGTGATGTGCAAGAATAATCTCCATGTAATGTGTATGTACAGTAGACCTTATACATATATCATTAACAGCTGCTGCTTAAAACAAAGAAATATGGGAGAGTACAAACAGCATTGGGTGGACCGTGCTTGGTCCACTCAAATCGGCGTTTGTAGCAGCGCTATTTCGAGTTTTTCAAGTGAATGAAAAAAACATTTAATATATACACTCAAAGTAGATCACCATATATCACATAGAGTTGTGAAAAATTAATCTTATATGTGTAATAAAATTATAAATATAGATCAAGTGAGAGTGGTAAAAATTCTCATAAGTGCTTGAAATTATAAAAATATATAAAAATCAAAGTGAATTCAAGTGAATCATATATGTGGTAAAAAAGATAATAAACGAATAAATAGATGAATGATTATAAATTCTGTGTCTCCAGTCCACATAAAACAATGCTTGTCAAACTGATCAAGCTAGCCTGCAGCAATCCACCAATCCACCAAGTGACAGTTGGTATAAACAAACAGTTCAGAGTTTGGATATTTGAGTGATCCGACCACCGAGGGTTTCCACCTTGTGCAAGACTCGTCCCCCTATGGGGCTGCACTCACCAGAAAACTGCTTTAAATGTGCCTGTAGTTTTAACCAATGTGGGCCTTCTCCTCCAACATCAGACCATCCGCCAGCGCGAAAATAGGACCAGATCCTCTATCCAGCATCACCTGATCATTACTCCACCAGCGCAGTCACATAATGTATGAGAAGACAAATGGAGGACCACATAGTGTAATACTGCTTAAAAAGTAATTTTTATTGAAAACACTTCCCCTTTAACCACTTCAATACCCGCCCATAGTCATATGACGCCCACAAGGTGGATCTACCATCCTGGGTGGGCGTCATATGACGTCCTCGGGTTCCCGGCCGCCTGGGGGGCGCGCGCGCGCCGCCGGCGGCGCGCGCGCGCGCCCGCGGCATCGCTCGGGACCCGGTGCGAGTGCCCGGCGGCCGCGATGTCCGCCGGGCACCCGCGATTGCCCGTTAAAACAACGGGACCGGGCGGGACCGTGGAGCTGTGTGTGTAAACACACAGCTCCACGTCCTGTCAGCGGGGAGGAGACCGATCATGTGATCCCAGTACAGAGGATCACATGATCGGTCTCCTCCCCTTAAGTCCCCTCCCCCTACAGTTAGAATCACTCCTATTAGGGACACACATTAACCCCTCCAGCGCCCTCTAGTGTTAACCCCTTCCCTGACAGTCACATTTACACAGTAATCATTGCAATTTTATAGCAAAGATCGCTGTGTAAATGTGAATGGTTCCAAAAATGTGTCAAAAGTGTCCGAAGTGTCCGCCGCAATGTCGCAGTCACGAAAAAAAAAAATCGCAAATCGCCGCCATTACTAGTAAAAAATAAAATAAAAAATTCAATAAATCTATCCCCTATTTTGTAGACGCTATAACTTTTGCGCAAACCGATCAATATACGCTTATTGCGATTTTTTTTACCAAAAATATGTAGAAGAATACGTATCGGCCTAAACTGAGGAAAAAAAAAATTGTTTTTTTTTTTTTTTAAAAAATGGGATATTTATTATAGCAAAAAGTAAAAAATATTGTGTTTTTTTTCAAAATTGTCGCTCTTCTTTTGTTTATAGCGCAAAAAATAAAAACCGCAGGGGCGATCAAATACCACCAAAAGAAAGCTCTATTTGTGGGAAAAAAAGGACGTCAATTTTGTTTGGGTGTAACGTTGCACGACCGCGCAATTGTTAGTTAAAGCGACGCAGTGCCGAATCGCAAAAAGTGCTCTGGTAAGGAAGGGTGTTTAAAAGCCCTGTATTGAAGCGGTTAAAAAACGATCCCCCCTAGTAGTAACTGCGTACCACACAATGATAATCAATAAGCCTTTAGATAAATGTAGAGATCTACTGTGCCTGAATCCAGTCCACAGGATGTGGAAGAAACGATTTCCGCTGAGTATGTGAGCGGTGTCTCTCCTTCCTGGTGATCTTGGAACGCACAGTGGACCGCAAGCGTGATGACGTCATCACGCTTGCGGTCCACTGTGCGTTTCAAGATCACCAGGAAGGAGAGACACCGCTCACACACTCAGCGGAAATCGTTTCTTCCACATCCTGTGGACTGGATTCAGGCACAGTAGATCTCTACATTTATCTAAAGGCTTATTGATTATCATTGTGTGGTATGCAGTTACTACTAGGGGGTATCGTTTTTTAAAGGGGCAGTGTTTTCAATAAAAATTACTTTTTAAGCAGTATTACACTATGTGGTCCTCCATTTGTCTTCTCATACATTATGTGACTGCGCTGGTGGAGTAATGATCAGGTGATGCTGGATAGAGGATCTGGTCCTATTTTCGCGCTGGCGGATGGTCTGATGTTGGAGGAGAAGGCCCACATTGGTTAAAACTACAGGCACATTTAAAGCAGTTTTCTGGTGAGTGCAGCCCCATAGGGGGACGAGTCTTGCACAAAATGGAAACCCTCGGTGGTCGGATCACTCAAATATCCAAACTCTGAACTGTTTGTTTATACCAACTGTCACTTGGTGGATTGGTGGATTGCTGCAGGCTAGCTTGATCAGTCTGACAAGCATTGTTTTATGTGGACTGGAGACACAGAATTTATAATCATTCATCTATTTATTCGGTTATTATCTTTTTTACCACATATATGATTCACTTGAATTCACTTTGATTTTTATATATATTTTTATAATTTCAAGCACTTATGAGAATTTTTACCACTCTCACTTGATCTATATTTATAATTTTATTACACATATAAGATTAATTTTTCACAACTCTATGTGATATATGGTGATCTACTTTGAGTGTATATATTAAATGTTTTTTTCATTCACTTGAAAAACTCGAAATAGCGCTGCTACAAACGCCGATTTGAGTGGACCAAGCACGGTCCACCCAATGCTGTTTGTACTCTCCCATATAATACATTATTCTTGGTTCCAGAGTGGAGGAAGCTGTATCTTGGCGGAAGCACCCAGTCGGGGTGCCAGGTGGTCCGTCACAGTAACTAACATAAATATTTATAACTAAGTGATCAGTGTCACACTGTTTGTGAATAACCAAATGAATAAAGTGAATTTGATATACAAGATAAAGAAAATGTCCATTAAAAAAAGGAAATCCAATTAACGAGTCAAGGTTTATAGTCCCACATTCTGTGATGGAAGTTGGAATTCATAAAGTAGCCAAGGTGACACCATCCACTCTCATGCTAGGCTTACCAGAACATATGTAGTCCCCTAATAAGGGTGGTCCATATACGCCTTGTTTACAACAATAAAGCCAGCATAGCAGGTTAAGGAATGATCCTCACAGGAGACCTTCAAACACCAACACCAAAGGAAAAACACCCACAGCTTCCTCTGTGGTTTACAGTGACTCCTCTATACTTCAGGCTCAACTTACACAGTGGGAAATAAAAGAATGCTCCAGTGTAAAAGTGTAAAACCGTAAAACCATAAAACTATTGAAATGATTAAAATTACACTCACATTGATTATCTGGTACAAAAGCATGTAAAACACCAGGGACACACACTACAACGTATGCGCAGCCAGCCGTCAGCCATTTTGGTTTCTGGGGGAAGTCCTTTCCAGGCGGTTTACATGCTTTTGTACCAGCTAATCAATGTGAGTGTAATTATAATCATTAAAACGGTTTGGCTTTAAGGTTTTACACTATTTGGAGCATTCTTTTATTTCATGTCCCCCACTGTGTAACTTGACCCGGTTTGGTTGAGCCTGAAGTAAAGCAGAGTCACTGTTAACCGCAGAGGAAGCTGTGGGTATTATTCTCTTGGCGTTGATGTTTGGAGGTCTCCTGTGAGGATCATTCCTTAACCTGTGATGCCAGCCTTTTTGTTGTAAACAAAGTGCATATGGACCACCCTTATTAGGGGTTCACGTATATGTTGGTAAGCCTAGCATGAGAGTGAATGGTGTCACCTTGGCTTCTTTATGAATTCCAACTTCCATCACAGCATGTGGGACTATAAACCTTGACTCATTATTTTGATTTTCTTCTTTTGTGGACTTTTGGCCATTCTCTTTTTTGTATATCAAAGTCACTATATTCATTTGGTTTTTCACAAACACTATGACGCTGATAATTTTATTATAAACATTCATGTTAGTTACCATTTATGTTTAGTAACAGACCTGTTTAAGCGCTGCACTGTTTGGATTGGTATTTATGTTGAATGTCGGGTATCAGGACATAGTCTACAGCGGCTGTTTATATTATTTTCACCATTAGCACAGATTTTATTACGTTTTAATTAGCCACTTCTAATCCCCTGTAGAATAGCCTGGGAGAGGAGAGCAGAGCTACAAACCAATCCAGTGTGCTGCAGAGATATGCTAACAGTATGCGAGGAGGGAGCAGAGTGACAGCTCTTGCTGCTCAGTAACTGTCCAATCACATATTGGGGGCAAGGAGGTAACCTAGCTTGACTGCCTAACTGCAGCTAGAAAAAAGTCAGGTCACCAACCTGGTTTCTCCTGTCTGGCGGGGCTGTGTAAATCCCAAAACTGGATGGACAAAAATACAAATCCTTTGGCTATTTCAACTGTGTATCTGTTTGCCTGAAGCTCAGATTTATATGCAAAATGTTTACACAAGAATGAAGTGTGCCTCTGCGGTCAATAAAAATCGACTCGCCCTTGCTTTACCAGTGGCATTGTTAAACCTGCTCAAGCTGATCCTTTTGACAGCTTGGCAAACAGCGGCTGGTTATGCACCGAGCCAGAAGAACAGCTAACGATGCATTAACACCTATAGTTACCTGCAGTAGTTAATTAATCACACGGGGAACTTGATTTTACAATGAAGTGGCTGATTGACATTGAGAACCTATGATTTGCACAGGGAATTGTATGAAGCAGTTACATTTTATGGAGAAACAATATGCAATGCAGTAACAGGATTTTTGCTTCCCCTGAAATTCACTTACCATAATCATAATAAAAAAGAAAAAAAAAAAAAAAACAGCCTTTCTTCTGTCTTTCACAACTGAAGATTTAATTTCTTCTTTGTATCAATTAAATCTGTCTTTCCCTCTGTCAAACACACCTTTCAAATGGAAGAACTCCAAGTGGGAGAAGAATTGTTGATGGTGACAAAACATCCAGGGAAGTGCATAGGCGCTCGCGTTTCCGCGTCCTGCCTCCACACCTAAGCGTATCATTATGGAACAATTAACTGTGCGACTGCAATTCTGATGCAAACAATTGTCAGAAATTCAAATGACAAGTGCCGTTCACTAGGCAGCTATGTGAGATGATTAACTGGTTCAGCTCCACTGGTTACTGATGAAAGAACATCCTCCACATATTTATATCCATTTACCGTTGTTGGGAAAATAATAGCAAGAGAAAAATAATGTGCCTCCAAATCCAGAACTAAAAAGATACCAAGCCAACGGCCATAGCACAAAAACCAAGGAAGCTGTGATACGAGCCATATAGAATGTGAAATCGATATTAACCGCTTCAATACAGGGCACTTTAACCCCCTTCCTGCCCATGCCAATTTTTTAGCTTTAAGGCCTCATACACACGAACGTTTTAAAAAACGGGCTGTAAAGCTAGCAACAACACCTGGAAAAAAAGCAGCGTTAAAAACGCGATTTTATTAGCGTTTTGATTTGGCGTCAATGCGCATTTAACGTCGTTTTTAAGTGTTAATGCTAAGGCGCGTTTTTAAAAAAAAAACATCCCTCTGCTATTTTTCACTCTCAAATTACCCACATAAACATTTTTACAGCTTAAAAACGCTGATGCTAAAAAAACGCGTTTGAGCTTTTTTCGGCGTCGGCGTCAAAACAGCTCTAATGCTGGAGCCTCTGAAGGCGCTGGTCCTTGGTTTTTTTTGGAGCTTAAAAACGACCATGCCTGTTACAGCTCAAAAACGCCATGGTGTGTATGAGCCCATTGAATAACATGGAGTTGCCTTCTTAAGTATTGTCACACTTTGAATGACAATTGCGTGGTCATGCAACACTGTACCCAAATTACATTTTTATAATTTTTTTCACACAAATAGAGATTTTTATTTTTTGCTAAAAAAAATGAAAAAAAGAAAAAAACAAAAAAAAATTTGAAAAAAAACGTTTTTTCCTTAGTTTCTGTCAGAACATTTTGTAAATAAGTAATGTTCCTCCTTCACTGATGGGCACTGATGAGCAGGCAGTAAGTAAAATGCAGCACTGATAGGTGGCACAGAAGGGCACTGAAAGGCAGCACTTACTGGCATTTCTGATGGGCACAGATTGGCATCCCCGTTGTGGCTGCACAGATAATCAGGGCACTGTTGATCAGTGCCCAGATTGTCTGTACGGTCTCCCCTGTGAGGAGATGCCTCTGATTGGTTCTCCTTGCCTCACACTCTTTCAGCGTGAGGCGAGGGGAGGCCGATAAACGGCACTTCTGTGTTTACATGTGTACAGCCCCAACCAGCCCCACTCTCAGATCTTTACAACATAAAGGCTAATCATTCTGTAGTTCAAGACAAAAACAAGGAGGGCTCTTTGATAACACAGGAATGGTGCAGAGGACACAGGACAGTTCTGAATTTCAGACAAGAGCAAAGGTTTTTTTTTTGCAGTTTTCATTTGCCTGCAGAATCTTTTACACGCTAGAAGCACCTGCACAGTAGTTCTGCTCAGTGTCCAGAGGCTAAAACTATGGAAGTCTATGGGGGGCTACTGTGCAGACGTGGCAAGCGCACATAAGATTTTGTGTAAATAATGCTAACAAATGTGGCAGAGAGAGTACCTTAATTTTATTTTTAACATATTTTATTGAAAATATTCAATAAAAATGAACAAGCACCTAGTCAGAGATGATTGTGACAATGGCACAAGTACAAAGCAGTCTGTGTGTACAGAAGGTCATGGTACACTCTATCATCCATGTGAAACAGGAAAACAAACATTAAGGGCACTTTCGCATTGGGGTGTCCGTGGTAAAGCGCCGCTATTTGTAGCGGTGCTTTAGCTGCGCTTTTTGGGCGCTAGCAGGGCTGTTAGCCTGTTAATCCTGTTAGCGGACAATGAAGGGGTTAATAGTGCCTGCAAAGCGCTGCTGCCGAACCACTTTGCAGGTGAGTCGGCAGCGCTGCCCATTGACTTCAATGGGCAGGGGGCGCTTTAGGAGTGGTGTATACACTACTCGTAAAGCGCCGCAAAGATGCTGCTTGCAGGACTTTTTTTTTAACTTCCAGCAAGCGCACAGCTCCAGTGTGAAAGCACTCGGGCTTCCACATTGGAGTGACAGGAGAGGCGCGTTACAGGCGCTATTTTTAGCGCTAAAACGCCTGTAAAGTGCCTCAGTGTGAAAGTAGCCTAATGCCCCGTACACACGATCGGAAATTCAGCCAACAAAAGACCAATGAGAGCTTTTGGTCAGAAAATGTGACCTTGTGTATTCTCCATCGGACTTTTGCTGGACGAATTCCAGCCAGCAAAACATTGAGAGCAGGTTCTCAATTTTTCGGTCGGAAATTCCGATTGCCTGTAGCAATTCCGGCACGCAAAATTACTACACATGCTCGGAAACAATTCCGTCGGAAAAACCATCCAAGATTTTTCCAACAGAAAATCCGCTCGTGCGTACGTGGCATAAGGCATACACAATCAGATGTGCCACAGTAAGCACCCCGTCGTCTGTTAGAAGCGAGCAGACAGAACAAAAACCCCATAAAAAATAAAGCAGTAGATAAAGGTGTATTAAAAAAGCAAAAACAAAGAAAAAAAAAACACAGGTATAACCTGGAAAGGGTGTTATATTGCCCACAACCAGTGGCAGCTGCTGCTCAAATTTTTGGGGGGTGCAAACAAACTGAAAAAATTCCGAAAAAAACGCCATCAAGCGCTGCCACTGTGCTCATCAAACGCAGCCACTGTGCCCATCAAACGCTCCCACTGTGCCCATCAAACGCAGCCACTATGCCCATCAGCCACTGTGCCCATCAAACGCTCCCACTGTGCCCATCAAACGCTCCCACTGTGCCCATCAAACGCTCCCACTGTGCCCATCAAACGCAGCCACTGTGCCCATCAAACGCAGCCACTGTGCCATTTCCTAGGTAGATCCTGGCATATAGAGAACATTCCAGTTGTACAGAGTTCTTCATCTTCAGGTAATTCCCAGAGAACATTCCAGGTATACCGAGTTCTTCCAGGTAAACCCCAGAGAACATTCCAGGTGTACTGAGCTCTTCCAGATAATCCAGAATTACCTGGAAGAGCTTGGTACACCTGGAATGTTCTCTGTATGCCAGGATCTGCTAGGAAATGGCAGAGGAAGAATCTGCTGAACACAGGACAGATCTCTGATACAGATCATTTACCTTGCTGAGGCAGAGGTGATCAGTTTACACTAAAGTCCCTGCTGATGTGCCATGTGGTTTCCAAATGCCTCTGAAACATGTTTTCTGCTGTCATCATTGTCAATGCTACCCATGGTCGCGAATCTTTGGGCAGATGATTTCTGACATAGAGCGCTGTTTAGACCTCCTATAATTTGGGGTCTATAGTAATCGTTCCGTTGTATAAGATGTTGCGGTGAATGGTGGAGCTGGCTGTAGCAGGTAAAAAAGTCCCCCAGTGTTTATGATTATTAAGTACTTGCGCTACACTTGACTGAGCAGCCTGGACCTCTTGTGAGTTACTAGTCTGGCTGTCCAGAACACGGAAAAGAACATTTTTTTTCCTGTAGCACTTATTTCAAATATCTTATGAACTTTAATATATAATTTTTTACACATTTATTTACTTATATTTTGAACCTTATCACTTATTTATTGAGTTATGAACTTTTAATAGAGTATTAAACTCTTTTGCACCTCTAGCACTGCATGTACAGTATCTCACAAAAGTGAGTACTCCCCTCACATTTTTGTATATATTTTATTCCCTCTTTTTATGTGACAACATTGAAGAAATGACACTTTGCTACAATGTAAAGTAGTGAGTGTACAGCTTGTATAACAGTGTAAATTTGCTGTCCCCTCAAAATAACTCAACACACAGCCATTAATGTCTAAACCAACAAAAGAGAGTACACCCTTAAGTGAAAATGTCCAAATTGGGCCCAATTAGAAACTTTACCTCCCCGGTGTCATGTGACTCTTTAGTGTTACAAGGTCTCAGGTGTGAATGGGGAGCTGGTGTGCTCAATTTGGTGTTATCGCTCTCACACTCTCATACTGGTCACTGGAAGTTCAACATGGCACCTCATGGCAAAGAACTTTCTAAAGGATCTGAAAAAAAGAATTGTTGCTCTACATAAAGATGGAATAGGCTTTAAGAAGATTGCCAAAACCCTGAAACTGAGCTGCAGGACGGTGGCCAAGACCATACAGCGGTTTAACAAGACAGGTTCCACTCAGAACAGGCCTTGCCATGGTCGACCAAAGAAGTTGAGTGCATGTGCTCAGCATCATATCCAGAGGTTGTCTCTAGGAAATAGACCTATGAGTGCTGCCAGCATAGCTGCAAAGGCTGAAGGGGTGGGGAGTCAGCCTGTCAGTGCTCAGACCATACACCGCACACTGCATCAAATTGGTCTGCATGGCTGTAGTCACAGAAAGAAGCCTCTTCTAAAGATGATGCACAAGAAAGCCCGCAAACAGTTTGCTGAAGACAAGCAGACTAAAGACATGGATTACTGGGAACCATGTCCTGTGGTCTGATGAGACCAAGATAAACTGATTTGGTTCAGATGGTGTCAAGCATGATTGGCCGCAACCAGGTGAGGAGTACAAAGACAAGTGTGTCTTGCCTACAGAAAAGCATGGTGGTGGGAGTGTCATGGTCTGGGGCTGCATGAGTGCTGCCGACACTGGGGAGCTACAGTTCCTTGAAGGAACCATGAATGCCAACATGTACTGTGACATACTCAAGCAGAGCATGACCCCCTTGCTTCGGAGACTGGGCCGCAGGGCAGCATTCCAACATAATAATGACCCCAAAGACACCTCCAAGAAGACCACATCCTTGCTAAAGAAGCTGAGGGTAAAGGTGATGGACTGGCCAAGCATATCTCCAGATCTTAACCCTATTGAGCATCTGTGGGGCATCCTCAAACAAAAGGTGGAGGAGCGCAAGGTCTCCAACATCCACCAGCTCCGTGATGTCATCATGGAGGCGTGGAAGAAGACTCCAGTGGCAACCTGTGAAGCTCTGGTGAACTCCATGCCCAAAAGGGTTAAGGCAGTGCTGGAAAATAATGGTGACCACACAAAATATTGACACGTTGGGCCCAATTTGGACATTTTCACTTGTGTACTCACTTTTGTTGCCAGCGGTTTAGACAGTAATGGCTGTGTGTTTAGTTATTTTGAGGGGACAGCACATTTACACTGTTATACAAGCTGTTCACTCACTACTTTACGTTGTAGCAAAGTGTAATTTCTTTAGTGTTGTCAGATGAAAATATATAATAAAATATTTTAAAAAATGTGAGGGGTGTACTCACTTTTGTTAGATACTGTATATGTATTTGATGTATCACTGTTAAGGTTAAGTATATTGCCTCCCTCTTGCTAGCAGCTAGCCCTTTCGGTGTATAGTGCCAACTTGTTTTTTAAATCTACTTTTAGATGTTCAAATATGGCCATCTAAGCCTATGTTGTTGATTACAGACCAACATCAGTTTTACAAGAAGGCTGCAAAGGCTCCTGTAGTGACTTTGGTAACAGGCCTTAGCATTATACCCCTTGCTAACAATTTTAAGCCTCTAGTCAATAAAACAATATGCACTTGTTGGGACTTCAGTGACTTTAAAGCCTAAGCTATAGCTATCTTACAGAAGATTTTTTTTTTTTTTTTGTTTTTGACTTTTGAACAGAGCCACCATCAAGCTTCTTCTGCTGTGTCCCAGTAAGGACGTTTTCCACCATGTTTCATGTTGGTGATATTACAGGAAACAAGAAAATCTCCTCTGGACAGAGAGAGAGAGAGGCTGCAACCCTTTCCCATAAAACGAAATAAAAAAAAGAAAATGAAAAAAAACCCCCCCCCCCCCCCCCCCCCAAAAAAAAAAAGAAAAAGAAAGAAAGAAACAGCAGTTCTAGTGGCATGAGGGACCAATAAAAAATGAAAAAAATTATGTGATATGCGGAGATATATGTAAACTTAAGAAGAAATTGTAACATTTAAATAACTTTGCCATGTAGACTAAATGCACAAAGCCAGTACAGTCACAATTGCAGCCACACATTTCTGGCAGCTTTCCCCTAAATATTACCGGAACGCCCATTGGGTGTTGAAAAACATCACCCCTTTTATTTCATCTATTTATTCTTGATGTTCCTGTCCCAGCAGCACAAAAGAAGGAGGACCTCTCATCTCTGTCAGTTTTCACCTTAAGGCCCGAGTTCACACTAGACATGTGCAATTCGTTTCGTTTTTTTTTTTTTCATTTTTCTTTGTTATTTTCGTTCATTCGTTATCGTACGAATGAACGAATGATTCGCTAAAAATTTTAACGAATAACGAATCGTTCGAATACGAAAACAACGAAAATCCGAAATGACCAAATTAGAAACAACAAAACTACGAAAGAAGAAAATCCGAAAAAACGAAAACAGGAACGAAAATCAAAATGAACGAAAAAATTCATACATTCGTAACTTTTTTTTTTTTTTGAATTGGTAATTTTCCGTGTCCCTTACAATGGCGCTGCATAACGTGCCTCGAATAGATTGAACGAAAAAATTCGTACATTCGTAACTTTTTTTTTTTCCGATTTGTAATTTTCCGTGTCCCTTACAATGGCGCTGCTTAACGTGCTTCGAATGGATTGAATGAAAAAATTCGTACATTCGTAACTTTTTTTTTTCGATTCGTAATTTTCCGTGTCTCTTAAAATGTAATAATAGCATACACATTACATAAAATTATGAATTATGCTCCGATTACGAATCTACGGAAACAATGTTACGAAAGTACGAATAAATCAATCTAACGAAAGTATGAATGTAACTAAATCTACGAAAATACGAATGCGTCCGAATTTCGAATAAACGAAAATTAAACT